>KZ312449.1:221280-238664 GCA_000376725.2 Ladona fulva | reverse complement strand
TCCTACGAATATGTAGGTTGTCAAATATATGATTGATATTTAACATCTCGCGTGAGACGGCCTATACGCAATACCGGAATTCCGATTCATTTAAGTGTATTCATTCTCATTTTCATCATTAATTCTCATTTAATGAATTCATATAGCAGTTATTACTTTTTATGATTTGCACTAATAATGATTCCTTAAAAGAATTACTACAGTTATTCCGTTATGTGCCTTAAACTTCGCTATCGATAGCTATCTGAGGAGACTTGGACACTTGCATGCTCTCTCGCAGTCTGAAGTTTGCTATGGTACATCTTGCAGTCAATTAATAACTATATCAATAATTAATTAATATCACGTCTGCTTCCTCTGAATTCTCTGATTAACTTCTTCATTTTTGGGTCTGTATGCTCAGATTTTCACCGTCACTGAGGCAGTTTCCCTATTTCTGTGCTATTATTTAGCTGCATTGGAAGTATATGGCAATGTTAATCATACCTCTGCGTCTTTCGATCATTTTACTCCACTTTATTTTGTTCCAAACTCACATATAGATATTTATGGAGCATTACATGTCTCTATTGCTATAAAGATTGCAGTTACTTCAAGTTTACAAAATGTTTCGTTTACATCATATGGTATTAGAGTGGAGGCCTATTTATCATTTCGAAACTATTGTTGCACCAACAGAAATGAAGTATCGCATGGAAATAACATTATATAGCATTATGAGATAGTCACTCCTTCATTCTTTATTATTGACCTATATGTATGGTGAGTTAAAATATAACCATTAGAAAATATTCTGTTATTTATAGATGAAGGCAAATATTGGATATACAATAAAAGATTGTAGCTGGGTTCATTATTAACTGAAATGTTATGACGAACAATGCGCAGGATGAATATAATTCAAATATGTTTAATAAGCACATTGTACGGTGTACGTACATACTACGATGATTCAATAGCACAAATGGTATATAATAAATATACAGCAAAGGTACTTGAAAATTACTATAACTATATAAACAGACGGTATTCATATATACTGTACTAACTTAGCAAATCTAATATCAACAAATCTTGCTAAAATGAACGATTCGTACAGAAAATAATCATCGCTAAAATGCATAATGAATTTGTTACTAAATCGTAAAACGTGATGTACTCCACTAAATAAACCGAAGAACAGAAAACATTCCTTCATTAATTAACAAATTGAGATGAAAACTTACAGATACCTGCACTTCCTTAGAAATATTTATTTTTTACTCCGCTAATATGTGAGATAAAAATGTCCTAGTAGGGCCTAAAATTACTGTGGAATAAGTTTATAACATTTAAAGCAGGAAAATAACATGATAATAGCTAAAAGATCATAATAAGACTGCCGAATAGGTAACGTGACAGAATTCTTAGTGATCGTGGCGCTCAGCCGGGCCATGCCGCAGGATCGAAAAAACCATCGCAATCCCAGGGTAGCAGGTGAATCGAAGCTGTTTCTTCACATTCTATATTGAGAAACCTTACACATTGACGTGGTATAAGAGACTTGATAGTTTAGCGCCGTTTTTCTAGTTGCTTTCCTCACTTAATCTCAAAAATTAGCCGAAAAAGGTGTCCGCCATTTTGTTGCGTAAAATATCATATTTGAGCACAAAACTATAACGAATCAAAAGATCAGAAATCATACTAAAATATGGAATAATCGGTTTTTCTATCAGTTTCCTTTAATCACGTCTGCATCGCAGCAAACTTGAATGTTTTTCAGAAAAATCCGAGAACATTCTTTTCTGTGAAAATTTCCCAAGTTTGACACCTTTTTGAAGCGGAGAAACAACGAAAAATAAAAGGCAGAACAACAAAATTCAATCTTTTCTAAATGTCTATGCGAAGTTTCACGTTCCTCACTCTAAAAAACCAGTTTTGGCCTCTTGGCCAGCTTTTTTCGATTCTACCCCACTGTGCCCTGGAATGAGTTCCACCATAATGATTTTATCATGGCTGTAACGCTACTGTCGAACCTGAAATTTCCACTGACGAAACGGGCTGCTCTACGTTGAACCATCACCGTGTGGATTCCAGACCGCGCAGCAGTACTCTAGACTAGGGATGTAACGGAGCTTCGACTCCGAAAGGTCGGAAACTCCAGTTCAAATTCCCCTCCGGATCCGATATTATCAAACCAGAGTTTAAACTTCGAAGTTCCGTCCTCAGTGCGGAGAGGTAAGGAATAGCACATAGAATAACATTGTTTCTCTCGTTTAACGTTTGACGCCCGACAATCGGCTGACTCACTTCTCAGTGCCGGTGCTGCGATGTGTGCTCAGACTTACAGATAGCCATGTAGCCAAAAACAAGAGCTATTTGGAACTTCTTCTGTGAAATTGATTCAAATACGGCGAAGTGCAATATTTGCGAACGAATATACTCCAGGAAAGGTGGTACTACGACTTCGTTGAAGGGGCACTTAAAAGCGCTTCATAGGGACAAGTATGAAGAACTCTTACGGCTTGAGAAAGAACCGAGGCTTGCTA
This sequence comes from Ladona fulva, assembly GCA_000376725.2. NCBI lineage: Eukaryota > Metazoa > Arthropoda > Insecta > Odonata > Libellulidae > Ladona > Ladona fulva. Next base: position 236,136 of record KZ312449.1, on the reverse strand, counting down.
CTGAACGTGATCCGAAAACGCAACTTGAAAAAGCAAAAAAATAGGTATTGTTGCAGGACATTTTCAGTAAGAATAAAAAATGGGATGCCTCTTATTCAAAATCTAATGAAATCGATAAACTAATTTCCGAAATGATCGCCTTAGAAGACCTTCCATTCATTTACGTAGAGTCTAGGATTCCGACGTTTCATGCAATATATTGTTCCGAATTACAATTTGAGAGGACTCCAGTTTTTCACACAGAATATTTGTGACGAGTTGTATCCTAAAGTTGCTAAAAAAATATCGGCGTTGATAAAAACCTTCGGGAAATTGTAATTTACCACGGATATTTGGTCTGAGCCAAGTGCTAATGTTTCATTAATAAGTTTGACAGCACACGGAATAACGGTTGACTTCGAACGTATACAAATTGTATTAAAATGTCAACCACTCAATGAACGTCACACTGGAGACCTAATCTGTGAAGAAATTAAAGAGATGCTATATGAGTGGGAAATAGAAGACAACAAAATGAGCAGTTTCATTAACTTTTGTAACGATTCAAAAATTTTTTTTCTCATTTTGCAAATAGCGGTTGTTTTAAGCAAATTTTATAGTGTCCTAATGTAATTCTGTCACCTCCGACTCCGACGGAGGTTGGAATGAAACCTCCGAATCCGACTCCTATAAAATCATCTCCGTAACATCCCTACTCTTAGACTTGGTCGAATGAGGGAAAAGTACGCAATTTCATCAACTCTAGATGGGCATCCTCTGAGGGTTCTACTTGTTAATCTTTGCATTCTATTCGTCTTTCCTATAGAATCTCGGATATGCTCTTTGAACGATGAACTACTGCTGCGGTTTGTCAGTTAATTATCGCGACACACGAACTCTAGTGGATATCCTGAAATTCGGTATTTTGTTCTAATGGTGGAACGTGTTTAAGCCAAAACAACTTTCATACCGATATTACACTTAATCGTCTGCCGTGGGCAGACGATTCTTACAGGCATGTTTGTTATTATCTGCGTAAAAAATACCCTGTGATTTGGATTGTCTAAAATTGGAGGCCCAATTGTATCCTCAGAGCGCCCGAGTAGCACAAGAGGAAACGCTTATTTCGGTCGTTTAATATTGTTTCCGATTCGATATCGGATTAGTTTGTATGATTTTGTGGAAATTATGCTCAACGAAGATGAAGTAAATATTCGGAGACATACTAATTATTTATCGTCTTAAATTTACTGCTTCAGTGTATAAATATTTTCTATTTTTTGATTCGCTAACGGCATGTATACGATCTCAACATTAAGTTATAATGTGTTCTCAGCAAAGGATGCTAATAAAATTATCAATTTGTATTCACTTTACTATTTATACTTCAAAAGAACACAACATTCCTCTGAAAGTCGCAAAACGGTAAGAAATTGAATATTCAACAACGTTATGCTCAATATCATTTATATTAAGTAGCAAATATAAAGGCCAATATGCCCCACTGTTTACTAAAATTTCCTAGTTTATAAGTGAAATAAATTTAAAAATCAGTTTAAATTCATCAGTTTTAACTCTGAATAACCATTAAACACGGCTTAGCAATTAATGGTTGGCAGCGTCAAAACGCACGTTCCTCGGGCATTCGATCTTTTCCTTTTCGTGACTATTTTATCAATTTTAACGTTACAGTCAGGGACAACTCTTTGCTGTTTCTAGTCTTGATTTTATTTCAGCCGAATAATATTTACATTCTATCCGATAGATAAATTATTCGTCGACGAATATGTTTTCAACGCAGATTCTCGCAAATTCGCTCCTATTTGGAATCAATTTCCTAATTCTTTACGCCCTCGGCTAACGATTATATTAGGTAATACGTTACTCGGCAACGATACCCCGATGTGTTAGCAGTAATTCAAAGATCAAATCCATTAATTTTAGGCTGATTTCTAAACTCGTTCTGTTGAGAAACTAGGAAATGTTAGTCAACATATTGGTCCCTATTTATTGCCTCTGTTCTCAAGTGCATGACAGAGATCCGTTTGACGCATCGATCACAAGTTATGCATCTCAAAATGCCCTGTGTGTTTCACCGGCACGCATAAAGCAACGTATACATTCAAAAGGAAACTTTGTCTAAATTGATTGCATTTTACACGGTGGAACGATAATTTCGTAATTTAAATATATTTTGCATTTTTCCATAACATTACTAGGGCATACGATGAATTAAATTCGATAAGTATATTTTTAAGTGCTCTTTCGTTCCATATCATTATTCTCTATAAAATGTATACGTAATTATATGTAAGTTATCAAATTAACTCACTTTTAAGTTTTACGACATTTCAATTGGTTAATGTCCTGGAAAACAAGAATAACTTTAAAATATACCTATCTGTGTGTTTAAGCGTTTTTTAGCCACCTAAATCACTAGCAAGGTAGGCATTTGCTCCCGCGTCTCCTTAGTGTAGGCCCTGAATGTGCCGCTGCGATAATTGACATCTCAATACTTCGCTATGACTATTTTACAATCATAAAAACCATCTTCTTCTTCTTAGTGCAATCTGTCTTCCGACAGGTTTCAACTGGATACCCTATCGCAGCTGAGCGTCTTCTTTCATTTGCCTGTAACTTCGGCCATTTTTTATGTCATCCAGCATTCCCAGTCTTTTTCTTCCCAGTCTTCTCCTTCCTCGTTTTGCTTTACCTTCTATTTTCCTTCAATAATTCTTCCAAGTAGGCAATTTCTATTATATGACTATTTCACAATCATAAAAATCATTCCCAACATATGCAAGGACTAATTACTATTATTAAAGAGGTGCGTAACAGCATCTTAACAGTGAAAACAAGTACATCGAGACCCGAGTAATAAGAAGCAAATAAAAATGATAATAATAATAAACGAGACATTTAAACAGGAGTTTGCAAAGTTAGCAAACCATAAATAGCATTAACAACGATCAATATTGGCAAACCAATAATGAAAGTTACGTTCTGACGCAAAGCTCCTCTGAATATTTTTCAAAGAAGCAATAAGGAAACGATTCAAAAACGAGCATTTTCGGAAGAAAGTATCCTGATGATATTTACAGTAAATAGTTAAAACTTTGAGCAAAGACAAAAGAAATAAGGATAACATTTTGCAAGAATGTAATAACAAAGGTAAATGAAAACATACCTCTGCTCTTCCTATTAGCGAAGGCAAGTTCTTGTTTTCTTTTCCATTGGTGACAGCTGTCTTTTATTGTTGACACGATGAATTCAGCAACAGCAACGAAAAAGAGAATTTACTCAGTCTGAAGGTACCTTAAAACTTAGTGATTTGTGTCTTCAGATTCTATTATCTGGATCTCGAGCATCGATTGCCTCTTCAAGGATCGGAGATCACCATCGTGGAAGCAATCGATCAATCAATTCGAATCTTCCAACTCGAATGATTTCGTTGTCTGTTGTAGCACATCTACTTACGGAGACTTTTCAACGAAGAAACTTATTTACATTTCTTAGAGGATGAATTGGTTAACTCTACATTTCGTAGAGCTGGAGTTTGCAAAGTAAGGATTACTGTAAATTTTCAGAAATTATATTTCAATTTCATTTCATTCTCTTCAATTCAAGAATTGAAGACAAAATCGTCTATTTATAGACCTGCGTAATTTTTCTCGTGCTAAAAAGCGAAATTCTCTAAAATAAAGTTTAATATAAATTAGCTTTTCTCAAGCGATGGAAGTACATCCCTTCAGTATATGGTCTTACTATTTTTTTCTTATTCGTATATCACAGATGAAGCGAAATTCATGACCATTTTATCTTAAAATAATTGCTATTTCAGATTAAATTTTCGTCAGTAACATCATAATGCTTACATATGGTAAAACTATTTTCTGTTGTAATGATCATTCAAAATGCTGCAAATGACAGCTTCAAATGCCTACCGTTGCGCTTAAGTGTCACATTTTAAGTATTCCTTGCCCTATTTATAATTATGATATTATTAAGGACCGATTTGAGATAATTCTTGAATTCTAAAGCACCTTCTTCGTAAGTGGGTAATATCTTCGCTGTTTACATTACAGAAACATGTCTTCTAAAAACAACTCTATTTTCAATCCTACACCAACCCGGGAAGTACTGAAAATAAATTTCCAAAAATCCGAACAACGTATTGTTACTGGAAAAATCGGGAATATTGGTCATTCTGGGATCGAACTTATAATGTCTAGGATGTTTCTCACTATTCCTGGGGTTTGGGGCTCGTACGACATGAAGGCGCCAAGTCAGTGACACTAAGTAGTGGCTTAGGCAGAGAATTCGTATCCTATACATAGCAATTTAATAAATACATGCTGGACTTCCGACATATTTTTGAATAAATGTTGACGGAAAAGGTTAATAATGTTCGGAGAGTAGGGAGATAAAATTCAATTGCGAAAAAGTAAGTTATTTGTAAAAAAAATGGGGGAAAACATTTCCCAACTTGGAAAGTTTCGCGATCTACATGGTGATGCGCGTGTATGGCGTGGTTGCCTAACTCCGATTTGCTGATCTTGCGTTAAGAAATGCTTAGTTGTGTCAACGGTTGGACACATGTCTATTATTTTTGAGCAAGGAACGAAAGTCTCGTACGAATCTGTTTCCCACAGAGGTGGTCCTCCCATTATGAAATTCAGAGTTGATCTGGACTGAGCATGGATCAACTCTATCACTGGGGCAGTGTTATATCTTAGGATGGAAAAGAATAGCATTAGCCAAGGAATCTCTAATAATTCAAAGGAGGACTGGTGATAAATTTCTTTGATAAAGGAATAAGGAAAACATTGGTAAAACCTTTGGAGTGAAATGTTTTGCTGTATGAGTAACACTGACATTTTAAAGGAATTGAAGGTTTGGGAAAAGACTGAGGGGAAAACAAAAGTCATTGGATAGTGAAGTAAGAGATATGCAAAATAATAAGCAAATATGTCAACCCTCAATTGAAAAAATGTTAGGATTATGAGCAGACTGAGAACCAAACAATAAATGCCTGAGGGAAATTAAAAATCATGTAATTTAGCAAAAAAGGAATCGCTTTATGAGTGAAAAATATTATCCATGATATGGATTCCAAATTGGGAGCTAACAGTGACCAACTTAGCCATATGTCTGAGGGACATATGACAGAAAAGCATTTTTTTAAGCAGTGGTTCCCAGATATGCATTTAAAAGATTTTTGCTAATTGGAATTGGGGTTAAAATAGGAGAAAGTTCATCATGAAACATTACATACGTAAAAATGTCTTAGAAGATATAATTGTACCATCCTGATTAATGATGACAATCCCATAAAAATTTGATACAATTATGCAAAGATAATATAAATAAAGAATATAAACATAACATTGATAAGGAAAAAGAATCAGTTTGTTCCATTAAAACACTGAATATTTTGCAAAGAGAATATACTATGTATACATAGAAACAGAACACCTATGAATAGAAGGGTATGCCATGATACAGAAAATCCAAAAGTGAAAATACCGAGGAAAAAATTGTAGTAAATAAAACATGCCCAAGGAAGCGATTCATGATTGTTAAAGATGACAATAAAACAGAAACACATGGAAGGTGAAACAGTAAAAATATTGATTTAAAATTCACAAAAGAATGTCTGAACTAAAGATGTGATAACTGTTGGGACAAGTTTGTTAAATTAAAAAATAAGATCTCAATTAGAATGAGGAATAAAAAAAGTTGAGACAAAGGTTTTTATTTATAGTGAATAAAATGTAGTCATGAATCGTGTTTAATGGCAGTGGAAAGGCAAACTTGGAGTCACATTCACCCCATTTGTAATAATCTCCTACATTAGTGCAATTGATTTCACTTTTTGTCCAATTTTGGGTTTGCCCAAATAATCTGTAAATATGTTTCGTGTGATTCATCGATCAAATAAAGACCCACTTTAATACATATGCAGTTTAAATAGTTTCAATGAATTCCCAAATACCTACTAATAGCTTTTTCTGGGCCATGAAATTCTCATAGAGTAAGATTAGCTCACTCCAGGTTCATGTTTCAAGGTAAATGAATTTTGTTAGTTCAATTGTAATCATAAATTTCAGGTTACAGTATTCCCCATCCATAAGATGCATTTTTTTCTGGCAAAAATTTAATCTAAGATTGACCTGCGACTTGTGAACTGAAGGTGAGCATTTTTTCTTACACCAGGAATAGCCGTACAATAGCATCTGTAAAACATGTTTCAGGTGGGTTTTATCTTCTAATAAATGCAGAAACCTTTCTAGCAATGTAGTGCTTTTCTTTCATTCTTCCTTAAATCAGCACTCTATTATGATTATCTTTTCTTTGTTTCACTTATCTTCCATTCGTGTGTGTATAATATTTGCTTCATTCACCTCAGTGCACCTTATGGACCTGGAAATATGGTAATTATTAAGCAAAAGTGATGAATAAATTTTTCCTTTAGAAATCGAGCCAAAAATGAGTATCTCAAATATAGATCACCAGGAATAAAGATTGCGTCAAACCTATAATGTTTCACTCCAATTCAAAGTTTAGTATTCTGATTTATTATAATAAAACTTCATTACAATAATAATAATAAAATACTGCACTTAAAATAAAACTCGATTTTTATCTCCCAATCATGTTGGTAACAATAATAAGTACAATTTAGTAACATATGAAATACCACAATAAAGTGGGCAATACGCTTGTACTTTTACAATCATTCTCTTTGTTTTTCATGACACTTCCTGGAGAAGATTCTAACATTTGTAGTCATCAAACATGTGTAGTCAAGCCTACTGTTTCCCCTTTCCGGCATATAAAATACTCCATTAACTACATGGGTTGGTCAGAAAGTAATGTCTAACATTACTTTTTCCAGCCAAAACCAATGCTAGTAATTCAAAATTGTAGCTTTAAATTTTTCAACATTTACCACATATATGTGCATAGTTTCAGTTTTCTCCAGCAGATGGCATAGCTGTAAGCAGCTTTAAAGTGGAGTCTGACCATTATACATGTTACAGACAACGTGCTGTGATTGAATTTCAATGTGTGTAGAAAGGAACGGTAAGGAATATTCACAACAATTGTGCAAAGTGTATGGAACATCTGCAGTCGATAGGAGTGCAGTTGGATTCCGGATACGGATTGAATCAGAAGTCGTTGAAATTGAAAACCTGGCTCCATTGCCATAGAGAGGACTAGTACGGACAGGGCATACATGCCCTAGTGATTCGCTGGAGGAAGGCAATAGAACTTGAAGGGGATTATGTGGAAAAATAGATCGAGCAGATAAAATATCATTCTTTCATATGTGTAAATTTCATTTTTGTGGAATAAATATTTTTCAAGATAAACATTTGGGGCATTACTTTTTGGCCAACCCTCGTACATCAATTCCACAAATTTCATTTGCATCTGATATGAATACCTTAATATTGATAAAACTTATAACAAGAGTAAAAATGACAGAGAATCAAAGAGAAAATTCATATGTTGTGATTCTTATTAAAAATCAAGATTGGTCGTAAAATTACCATATTTCCGTAGGTTTGTAACAAGAATGTTACCAAAATTTCCACTAAGAATATTTCAGACCACCCCTGAAACCTTTATAAGGAATTTATTATAGTTATTATTATATTTAAGTCATTTCTTTTCACTATTCTATTTCCTTATGCACAGAACATGTATAAAAAATATATGTATCGAGATGATCAAATTTCAACAACTTTTAAAAGATACGAGGAAAACAGGATATTTTCAATAGGTATGAATGTCAAATTAATTCAATTCAAAGTAAAGGAAAACGTAAAGAACAAGTTAAGCAGCAAATAATGATTGTTATAAAATAGATTGTCAATCAAACCTACAATTTACAATACCTGAAATCAAGACTAACAATTAATTACAAGATAACTGAATTGTGGAAAAGGAGAAGAGTAGAATTGTAAGGAAATAAAAATTGGTACATTATTTACAACTTTTGTAAATTCTAGTTAATTATCATCAAAAATTGAGAAGCTTATAAAAATTGTCTAACAATATTCTCAGCAGAATTGATCAGTGATAATGGTGACACTTGATTTCAATATAATTTTAATACTGAAGCTGATTCTACTCCTGAGAACAACAGCACGATCCATCAAAAACATACCAAAAGAATTATTATTATCTTAATACAAAAAATATTCAATTCAACCTCCTGTATAACACAGCTCCTACTTAAAACATTATATCCACATCATTCTTTTCTTTTGTTTCACATTTTCCAAGGCACATCCACAGAATATTTGTGCAAGTACTCACAGCCACTTAACTGACAGCCTCTGTACCTTTTCATACCAACTTTAAGAGCAAATATTTTCAATCCTCAAATAAAACAGCAGTTTACAGAACTCACTGTGAAGTTTAAAAGAATTTTGCGTAGAAGACGATGAAATTTGCTTTCTTCCTTATTTCCAGGAACAACAGAAATTTCACAAAGAAAAAAAAATATCAGTAAGACAGATGGACAAGTCACAATAGCTTTGCATTGACCTTAATTTGATCAACTTCATCAAACTTTGGTGTAAAATGAATTTAATTCCTAGAAACTTTTATTGCCATAAAATAGCACTATTCAGAGGAAAAATGAAATTATGTATTACATGGCTTAATTAAGTAATAACACTACAATCAGTTAATTGTATTGTATTTCTATGCATATTTACATGTATGTTACACACAACAAAGGTCTTTACAAGCAGTCTAAAAGGGAAGGAAGAGCAGCATGCTTAAGAAAAATCATTAAAAAAATAATTGAAAATTTTCATACAAATCTAAGTGATTTCTATAAAAAGAAAAAAATAGCATTTCTCCTTTAAAACTTTTTCTTAAGATTTAATAGACTTAACTGCTAACAAACAAGGTCTACATCAAAATGCACTTAGAAAAGAGCAGTTTCAAACTTATCTCTATTATAATGCTTGGTTTAAAGAATTGTCATTCACTCGACTGAAAAGTGACAAGGATTGCATTTTTATGATACCACAGATCAGCAAACATTCACCTGTTTCGATTATGTTATTGACTTTAAATATTTGTCCAAATATATTAATTAGAAAAATGTGGTAACCAAATGTTAAGTATCCCGGAGCTACAAAGAATCGTGACCATTTCAAAATAATAAATTCATGATCAATATTATTAGATTATATATTATTGTTAGATTATGAATTTATAATCATAATATAGATTATGAATTCATAATCTATAATCATTACCTTATTTTCAAGATAATCTTCATATTTTTAAGGAATTTCAGGTATCTTAGCAACAGCTCCTTTATTCCTATCCATCACTGAGTCATCCTCCAGTAGGTACTCAAGAATTTTATTTAGTATTTATTATTTTGACTTACTTTGTCCAAAATTATTCAGGATTGGTTTAGTTAAAGTCTTTCTCCATGGTTGGGGGAATTTTCCTTGGAAAAGAGAATTATTACACACATAAGTTACAAGGGGAAACAATTTAAAGTTCCAAAGAATAGGTTGTGTTTTGAATTTAATGCTTCTAAGAGCATTCAAAACCTCAAACTGTGATACTGCCTTATAGGTACAGCTGATAAGAAGATAAGATAGTTTTGGAAGCAAGACCATTTAATTGGTGCTTCTTAATATCTGCGTTAGACAAAGAACAATTGATCATTGAGGAATTGATAAAACTGTTATCAAGACTAGGAGGATCCAATGGAATTTCCATTTCCAAGATGGCACAGTTCTTTCCAGGCATCAGCAGAAGACTTTTTGTCATTCTACACTATTTGCTGAAATAAAGAGGAATCACACTATGCCATAAGTTTTTTAATCAGGATATATACCAAAAAGCAGTTACTTAGTAGGTGGAGGGTATCAGTAAGAAGTATTGCATTGAGATGTGAAATTAAAGATTATGAATTTTCACTCTTTAAGAATATAATACACTGGAAAGATTTGAAATGGTTTTTATTCTGAATTTTCTATGTAAGTTTTCAAATTTATACTCTCAAAATACCATTATAACCTAGAAACTATCATTATCAATGCTGAAAGAAATAACAGCAATGAAAAAATTACAAATTTTAGGATTGCTGAATGAGATGGTGGATTGTAAATGAAAGAAAAATATTTCCAAATCATGTGCTTTACTTCAAATTACAAGCAGAAATTCATAATAACAATACAGTAAAAATGTATAACAGAAAAATCATACCTTTGAGAGAAAAAAATCGTTAAACCCTCACTTAGACTATATTCTGTAATTTAATTAAGTGCTCCAACACCGAAGGTGTTGTATAACCACAGCCAGAAAAGTAAAAACAACAAGCAAAATCAGAAACGACAGGGCATCAATATTGGCTCAAGTAACAAGAACAGCCAGTAAGATGATAATAAGCATCATGCCTTCTTAGCAATGAAAAAAACACTCCCTGCAACAATAGAAAGAGAAAAACAAAGGCACACTTAAGCTTTGTTGAAAAAAAGTATTATTTTTCCCTTTGGAATATGGAATTCAAATTAAATCAACAACAAATAGTCCATATTAATCATCTATATACTACAAGATCACAAAATTTCTCCATTTTAATGAGGATGGATTCTTTTAATCACCAGGACTGCATCAGTCCATATATCAAATAGAGTTCAGTCATCAACAAACAGGAAAAACATGGTAAATATAGTTATATACAGGATAGTTTTGTAAGAAGATACACTATATACTCATAAAGTACTGGAAACACCCTGATTCAGGGGCAACAATTTAAGCAAACGAAAAACTCAGATTGTCTCAAGATATTGTTAATGGAAAGGATATAATTCATATTCTAGATATTACACATTATGTAATCATCCAAAAAACAAATATTCGGAGAGAAACAGTTTATGTTGATTTCCTGGAGTTCAAATTGGTTTGTTACATGAAGTTCAATCATGCTTTAACACCAGTGTAACCTTAAATTATTAAAATTGCCAGAGGTTACTCCAGCCTTATACTTTCATTAAGAATTTCTAATTTAAATTTCTGCTATAGAAATGGCTATTATCTGCTATGATATTTAACTTCATAAAATGAAAACATGTTCATGAATGTTATACGGGAAGATTATCATAGTCCAGATAACAAGGGAAGGATTACTATACTTGATACAAAATTATTTTATTGAGTCGTTGAATGAATTGAATATTGAATCATTGCATTTATGTCAAAATCAGCTTAAACATGAAGAAACTATAATTGAAAAAAAAAAAATATTTCTTAAAAATTGAGTGTTCATAAAAATACTTCTCAAAATCACACAATTAAGAAATGACGGATACATTTTTATGATGGAATATTTCTGCTAGTCCATTCTTTTAATAATAAGGCATGCGATGCACAAGTATTGTCAATTGGAGGAACGGGAATTCCATCTAACAAGAATACAAGAAGAATTGTAATGAATAGCTAACACTAAACTATTTTCACCAAATTAAATATGAACCTTGCATTCCCAAACTACTCAGATTGGACTTATTAAACAAAAATATCAGACATTGATAAAAACATTTTTCATCACCAAAAGTCTGCCCTTGACATACAAACGAAAGGTAGGAAACCTTTCACATCTCTAATCGATGAATTAGATATCTTAACTTCTGTATTCCCAAGGCGGCAGAAGTTAGAGCGATCTAGAAACAAGAATCGTAGCTCTCATTAGTATACTCAATTACTTATTCTCTCAAGAATCCAACAAACAGCTTCACAGCTATCTACTTTGTACTACAAAAGACTAATCGCTACCTAGTGATCTGATAGATGAAGAAGAATCCATAATTCACAGAGAGAGGCAATGTTTTGCGGGATTCCATCATTTGAAATGCAAAGAAATGCACTATTTGATCCAAAAAGAATTTTTCACTTTTGTTCAAGATAATGAGGTTCCACAAAACAGAGCTTATCTCCACGGAAATATATTCTGAGTAAAAACAGGCAACAAATACAGGCAAACTTTGTGAAAAAAGGAAAATTCCTTTTCATTCTCTGGGAAAAAAATAAGTTACACATCTAATCTTTAAATTAGTATAACTAAAACTAAAAATATATATACATATTGCTCAAGGAAAAACTCAATATCTATAAGAGAAAATACTAAGTACCAATAAGGTTTGGTATATTTTATCAATACCATGATGTGAAGTTTAATCTTTAATCTAAGAAAGGAGAAGTAATTATAACTAATTAATAATAATTTCCATGTGCGAATTCCAAAACTAATCTTTGAATGATGATGCTGATCTTGCCCCTTCCACAGATAACGGAAAAACAATACAAGTAACACAGTTCATACAGTATTGTACCGAGCGGTGTTCACATTGTTTACTTTGCGGCAACGATGATGGTTGTTATATACAGAAAAAAAGTAAACAACACCGAAGACTCTTGGAGAGATATAAGTGTTAGCAGCTGCATTTACGTGGTTTAAATAAATTAGCATTGAAATAAACATTGTGTACATAAATTATTGTTAAGTAGATAAATTAGTGTTAAATAAATGCTACATTGGCCTCAGAAGTGGGATCTGTTTAAAAAGAGGAGAAAATGAAGAAATTACAACTAAAAGTGACAGAGTTGAGAAGGGAGCTAGAGGAATGTGATTTGGAAAAGGAAGGAAAAAAAGCAGACATCGATCAGTACCCAGTTACCATTAAAAAGGGTTCAAATTTGGGCGTATGTGTAGCTGCCTCGGCCATTATGAAGCACATCAACAGTGAAAAAGGGTTTAAACATAAGCTGTGAGAACTTGAACAAGTCCTTTTTCAAGCCAGTAAGCTCCTCTCGCCGAAACAAAAACAGAAGGTCAGCCAGTTAATAACAACGTACCAAGACATCTTCACGACTGAAAATGGAAAGCCTGGAAAGACAAAAGTCGTGACACACAAAATCGATATGGGTGAGGCGCGGCCAATCAAGCAGCCAGCAAGACGTCTACCAATGGCCAAATGAGAGTAAGCTGAGGAAATTATCTGGGATATGGAACGAGAGCCATCCAGCAGTCCGCCGGCTTCATCGGTGGTGTTGGTGAAGAAGAAAGATGGGACCACGCGATTCTGCATACATTACCGGAAGTTGAATAGTGCTAACGAAAAGGACAGCTAACTCGTATCGATGACACCTTAGATACCCTTGCAATATTTTCTACCCATTGTGGAGTAGATCGAATAATAAGTGGACTGTATAGGTTTACAAAATATTCCCACATTTAATAACAAAAATTATATAACAGAAAAAGAGATGGTCAAGCGAGACATGTTGCTGTAGGCCGAAGATCGGCTTGCTGAAGTCAGCTGATGGTTGATTCCGGGTTGGCGGCCAAGAGGGTTGAACTGCTTTTCCGACCTGTGGGACGAAGACAATGAAGCGAGAGACCAAGCAGAAGAACTGCCACTGCTCCCATGCGTTCAGGTCAAGGTGGGAAGAGAGAGTCCCGGGGCAAAAAAAGGTGCTTATCTTGAGAAACCCAAAAATGAAAGGCAACCCCTGGCTAACAATCTAAACTCCAGCATGACGACAAAAACAAAGAAGTCAAAACCTGCAAACTACACTAGAATACATAACACCCATGACTTAAAGAGTGGGTACTGGCAAATGGAGATGGACCCTGCTGATAAAGAGAAGACCACGTTTACCTTCAGGAACGGCCTTAGGCACTTTACAGTCATAGCATTCGGATGGTGTTATGTCCCAGCTACGTTCGAAAGGCTGATGGAAAACGTGTTGATGGTTTTGACATGGAAGACTTGCTTAGTCTATCTGGATGATGCCATTGTGATGGGCAAGACTTTCAAATGACACCTGAGAAGCCTGGAGGAAATTTTTCAGCAATTGAAAGGTGCAGGATTGAAGTTTAACCCCAAGAAATGTCAGCTCTTTAGGAAGAGGTTCTCTTACTTGGGAGTGGGTAAGTGGAGAAGGTGTTGCCGATAATCCGGAAAAATTAAGTGTAGTGGTAAAGTGGCCGATACACACTGATAAACACCAGCTGAGAAGTTTTCTGGGACTTGGCACATATTACCAACACTATATCCAAATGTTTACTGATTTCACCAAGCCCCTGAAAAAACTTACCGAGGTGGGCTGCACTTTTTGCTGGGACAACGAGTGTCAGTCTGCCTTTGACAAGGTAAAGAAGAAGTTGACGACCCCATCAATTTTTAGTTTTCCCTTGCCGGAAGGACAGTTCATACTGGACACCTATACGAGCAATGTGGGGATTGAGAGTATTCTCTCACAGCACTAGAAGGGACAAGAACATGTCATCTGTTACTTTAGTAAGGTGCTCTTCAAACCAGAGAAACTACTGTTACCCGGCACGAATTAGTGGCTGTCGTAATATCCATCAAACACTTCCATAAATATTTGTGTGGGAGGAGGTTTCTGATTCGTACTGATCATGCCGCAATCTAATGGCTCCTCCAGTACAAGAATGACAGATAGCTTGCAGTTTGCCTTGGCACTAGCCATCTTCACAAGGTGAAGATGGCTAGTGGCGAGGACATCTAGAATATTGCTTTTTCCGAGAGTAGCAATTCGAGTCGTTGCTGTATTCTGCATAATTTTGGAAGCACCTACCACTCAGAATTTGCATGTGCCCCTTTGAGGTATGCGACCTAGCAATTATTTAAAACTTTGTTCTTCTGGAAATTTGCCCTTTTAAATTATAAAATTTATCAGAAAGGATTGAATCTGAATTAAAGGTAATATTAAAATAATTTTAAATGGATTGAGCTCCCAAAAATAAATATTTAAAATTCTTCATTTTTTAATATTTATAATAGGATAAAATTGTTAATATTTAAA
>KZ312449.1:198561-211587 GCA_000376725.2 Ladona fulva | reverse complement strand
ACCAATCTGGGATCGAATTCCTCCTCCCTTCACAATATTCTGCATCAAAGGAAAATTCTTGAATCCACATCGCCCACCGCAGCATCCTGCTATTCCTAAGATGACATTGGTTCAAGAATGTTAGCGACTTTCGGTCAGTTACGATGGTAAATTCCCGTCCTAAGAGAAACTTACGTAATTTCTGCGAGGCCCACACAATCGCCAGTATTTCTTTTTTCGTCGTGGAATATAGAAGTTCAGGGCCCCTTAGAGTTTGACTAATCATTGAAATTATGCCGTCCTCTCCTTCCTTTGTCCTTTGACTAAGCACCGCTCCAAGACCGTAATCACTGCTATCAGTGCGTAAGAACATTCTTTTAGAGAAATCGGGATGAGAAACTACCGTACAATTCAAAAACAATAATTTCGTGGCCTCAAATGCCTTCTCACATTCATCCGACCATTCCCATTTAACCTGCTTCTTTAGGAGCTGCAACATCGGACTAATGGTGCTAGAATAATTTTTACAAAGACGCGAGTAATAGTTACATACGCCTAAGAACACGCGCAGTCCTTCAACATTCTTCGGGCGTTCATACTCTACGACGGCCTTGATCCTATCTGGGTCGGCTCTTACACCTTTTATCTCCTCTTTACTCTGCGCTCTCGGATCCTCAACGTGCTGTTTTAAGTCACCTTCTATGCTACTCGCTCCCCTTTTAATTTCCTTAACTTGCTCATCCACCGCCCCTTTAACATTCCTACTAATCCCTACTCTTTCATCTGTGTCCCTCGCGAACTCTATCCGGGAATTCTGAATCTCCTGTTGTTTTTTAAGGGAATTATAGCTCATCTCTTCCGCCTGTCTTTCTAGTCTCTCACTCATTTTTCCCAGGTTTTCTTCCATTCCCCTGCTCATCTCTTCCGCAATTTTACTGCTCGCGTCCTCCATTTTTGCGATTCTGCTGCTCACCTCTTCCATTTTACGGGCGATTAACACCATCAACTCCTGCATCGATGTTGGGCTTCCGAAGACTCCATGTCCTTCAACTCTTCGTCCATCATCCGTTCGACTCTCCCCGGTCTTGGCACCTCCATCACTTGATGTAGTCTCTGTCGGGCTGTCTCCATCGGATTCGTCCGCATCGGATTTTGGAGGTTCTCTATACTCCTTAAAACTTTTGCCCGTATACTCCATCGTACTTATACCTTTCTAATTGGGCTCCACCTTCCTCTTCTTCCTAATCGTGCGCTCCAAGCTCCTTTTCTTTCTAACCGGCCCCNCACTTTTAACACTAATAATTGTTTAAATTAATATTGCCATCAATATCTGAGGCTCACCGAATAGATAATGTAATGTGCAAAAGGCAAGCAAAAAGAGATATTAATAGCTGAAATAGTTTTTAGTTATTGTGCACACCAACTTCAAAAACCCTCTTTTGAGAAAAATGAGTTTAAAGTTTTTGTTATGGATATCTACCATAAAGAATAAACTTAAGATTGTTAACTGCTTATCGACCATGCTTGATGCATATAGTAAACTTTTTGCATCTTTATAAAAGTCATTCAGCTCCATTTTCTCTCTCCACGAATTATTTGAGCCTCCATTGCACTGCTCAAGCTTCGGTGCTCCTGCCTCGCCAACCTCTCACATTCATAGCTGTTGGCGTAAATCTTGAATTGCTGCCCCATTTTTAAGTCTTCCATTAATTTAATCATGGCAGGGTAACCTTCATGTAAAACATCTGCAGTTATGTAGGAGATTTTGCTAATTATTTTGCCGGAATTAGGGCGTTTCGGAACCATGCACCAAACAGTTGATCTTTCGCTGGTATTTTGTGCATGTTCACACTGCAAGTGCACCCAAAACTGTTAAAAATTCTGTGATCCTGTTAAAATGTGCAGGATAGCAACCCATACTTTCATTATTAGGAGCGCATGGTTTCCTATCGGTTGCACTTTCAACCAGTTTTTCTTCTTTTTGCATACTTCAGAAAAAGGTATTCCCACCATGTGTGGAAATCTTTTCTATGATAAAAAAATACTTTTTTCAAAGAAACTTTGACAAGAAACCTTGGGCTTAGGTTACTGATGGCAGGATTCGTTATCAGAATATAAGTAATAAATCAAGGAAATTTCGGGAAAACCGGTGATTAGAAAAATAATAAAGTTACAAAATATAATCACCATGAAAACGGAGTTTAATATTAATAAAGGAAAATGGTTTTATTTTAGTAATTGTATGTCAGTGAGTATCAAACACCCTACGCGACAACAGAAGGGGTTGAAAATGATGAATCAGCAAATTTATTTACCTAATTCCTTCTGAGAAGTTGAAAAAACAAGGCTGTTTTTCTGCTGTTCATATTACTCCAGCCTACATAAAATCCAAAATAAGAAATTACATGAGGAATAATTCATTTGGATATAGAGTGAGATGGTTTAGAAAGTTAAGTAAGTGTTAGGTATTATTTTCACAGAATAGTTGAAAAACTATAATTACCTAACATTTCTAGTGGTAGGAATTCCCTTTATTACTTAAAAGAACTTCTTCTTTACCATTTACTTTCTCTTCTGTATCAAAAATATACTTAAACACACGCTGAACAGAAAAAAACGAAGATGAAATGTCCATATGAAATGCAATGACGTCAGATGGGAAGGTGGGGACTAATTATCCTGGTAACTTCAGTACCGGAAATATTTCCTAAACAAGAACATATGCTATTCGAAACTTAAAATAATAAAGATTAAAACAAAAAAGAATTTTTTACGTTCATTGAATATAATAAGGAGATCAGAAAAAACCGCATTTATATACAAAACGAAAATGAAGAAAACGATTTTTTAAATTATTGGTTAAAAATGAAAACTGTGAAANTTTACTATGTAATAATAAAGATAAAATTGACCCCCTGTTTAAGCCTGGAATTTATAGAATCCCTTGTAAAGACTGTGAAATTAGTTATATTGGCCAGAGTAGTAGGAATATTTTTACCAGATGCAATGAACACCATAGAGCTTTCCTTAACAACGCCCCTCATAGATCTCATTTTGCTGAACACCTTTTAGTTGAAAATCACCAGTCCGAATTTTCACCTGTAATCCTCCACTCCTGCCGTAATACGTACAAAATGGATATACTAGACAAATTTCAAATACTCCACCATTACTTTTCCCTTGCCAATGAATGTTCATTACCCCCTGCCCCTCCGCTTAATGACCTATTATGAATAACTAATTTGCCCCCTTACTTTGTAACTCTCCTTCACCTGCCCCCCCCCCCGCTATGGTTTCTTCTTAAGCTGTTATAATAAAGCCTCAGTGCCTGATGATGGGGTAAATTTGCACATAAACCATGGTTGCATAAATAAATTCTGTGGAAAGAATTTGTTTTTTGATGGAAGTTTTATTTCCAAAGAGAGTAATTCCTAGGAATCAGTAATCTGGAACTTCCAATTTGTTCTCTAAGTTGCATCCACTGACATACAGCTTACAGAGTGTTTTTAAACCTACACTTCATGAACAGCTGTGTTCCCATTTTTTTTTCTTGCATGACTGGTGCACAAAAGACTATATCTAGGCAAGTAACCGAGGACATTCTTTTGCAGATCATGTAGTTACAACAAAAGCACTGTTAGAAGTAAAACGAGGGTTAATGTCAATCTTCTGGGGGGCAGGTAGAGAGCTACGGGTATCTCCGCAGGATGCCGATAATCCCGACCTTTTCAAACCCTTGCCTCGGATTCGTCCCTCGCTGGGACTCGACCCGCACAGCAGGGGGCCCTTTAACCGAACTGGACACTTTCNAACGCACCGTAAACTTTATCATAAATAACAACATTCCCTTCCGTCGACGAGTTGACTCGGCAACGAATTGTCTTTCGACAAGTAGTCTCTTCGACAAGCTGTCTTTCGACTAGTCGTCTCAGTGACGAATAGTCCTTCGACAATTCGTCTCAATGACAAGAAGTCTCAGCGACGAATTGTCTTTCGACCAAATGTCTCAGCGACGGATTGTCTCATCGACCGGTTGTCCTTCGACCAACTGCCCCTGAACCCATTCTTTCATATGTGTTCATAAATGAATCAATTGAATATCTCAGAATCACCCTTAGGAATAACTTAAACTCTAGAACACATATTCAAAAAAGTTCCAGTAAATCAACCAAAAAGTACTGTTTTATAAAGCGCTTTGTAAGTAGTGAAAAAATTAGAGAGTAAAGCTTGTTCACATTAGCTGGGCCCCATCTGGAATGTGTGGTGAGTATATGGTACCAAGTGGATGAAACATATACTCATGAACTTAGAAAAGTGCGATTACTTGATAAATTCAGAGAAAGCACATTTGCCAAAGAGGTAATTGGTATTATGCAACCTCCCTGCTACTTAGGCTGACAATTAGTGTAAAATAAGAGAAATAGATGCAAGGTGGTAAATGTCGGTTTAGGGACTTGTTCTTTCTGTGAGCACTATGCAACAACAATAAGCTAAAGAGGTAACTCAAACGCTTGGTGTTGACACCCCCAAAAGACAGCTTGCAGCCTATTTATGTAGATGTAGATGAAAAACTAAAATACAATTATATAAATATAATCTTTGTTGAAGACTATTAGATATTGGAGTGGACTGATTACTACACCCTAATATAGGAATATTCTCACAAAAACCTCTGAAATTCATTGTCAATCAAAATTTTATGCAAAAGTGTAATGTAAATAATAATAATAATAATTGTTTTCATCTCTCAAATTAAAACTGCTCACAGGCAGGCAAGGTACAATTTTTTCAATTTTGCACAAAAAATTGAGTGTGAAAAAAACCTCAGCAAGATGGGTGCCATGTTTGCTCTCACAGGATAATAAATGCAATTGTGAGGTTGACCTTGAGGCTGTTTTGGTGCTTTTCCATAGCAATCCTTATGAATTTCTGCATCAATACATAACCGTGGAGAAAACATGAGATACACTACTACACTCCAGAGACAGTCAAAACTGTGGTTTATTGAAAGCAAAGAAGCCCCGAAGAAGGCAAAGACGGTGAAATCGGCATCAAATTATTACAAAATCCACCCTATTCACTGGATTTAGCCCCTAGTGACTTATTTATATTTCCAAACCTGAAAGAAAAGCTCAGCGGACAACGGTTCACGTCGAACGAGGCCATAGCCCAAACAGATGCCTTTTTGAGGACCTTCCAAAATACTACTTTTTGGGCAGCTTAAAAAAGTTGGAGAAACACTTGGAGAAGTGTATAGAGTAAAAAGGAGTTTAAAAAATCTACACAAAATAATGTGTTTTTTTATCTTTTTCTAAGGACTTATAAAACAACCGTAGAAGTACAACTGCATATGGAGGTTGAGTGAATCAGGAGTTGTAAAGGAAGACCAGGCTCCATAACCAGAGCGAGGCAAACATTCCCTAGTGAATCGCTGGATGAAGGAAACAGAACTTGAAGGAGATCAAGTGGAAAAATAGATTGAGCAGATAAAACATCAAGCCTGGTTTCTTTTCATGTGCTAGGTTCCGATCTGTATGGTTAAACATTTAACTTTAAAACAAAAATTTGTTTAAAGATAGTCAATTTTTAATACATCATCTAGTATCATAACACTGACATGTAATTATACTTATATGAAAGTGCAACATTTTAAAGAAAATTGGGGAAACGAACCAAATTTTAACATAAAAACTATCCTGTAGTTTCGTTTAGAGAACCTAAAACGACGGTTCAAAGGAAACCGTAAAAAAATCCCCAATTTTCTTTAAAATGTTGCACTTTCATTATTTCTATGACTATGTGGCTTGTAACACAAATTAAATCTCACTGTACTATAGAAAATTACTGTAGCTTTACAGGGAATATTATTCAAATTAGTTTTGGCAACTTTCATTTTGCCATGAATTGCTTTCCATAAGCAAAGCTTTCATTTCATGAGAGTGAACGTATTATAGTTAAGACACCTTTCTGTAGTTAGTAACAAGACATTTATGCAAAGGTTTTATCACATCATATTTCGGTTTCTATAGTACAGATTTCAGTTATATTTTTCGCCCCAGATCTTTCATTATTTATACTGATGATAGGAACTTTGCACAGCATTCTTATCTATTTTGCCACTTATCTATTTTGAATAGATCCATAGCAAACATTTTAGAAAATGTTTTTGTGGGTAAATACNAGCGCTTGGAGGTGGCGCTACTTGAAGAAGGCCTTTGAAAAGAATACGGAGCGTGGACGATGATCGTTGTCCGTCAGCATTGAATGCGTTAAAAGGGATAAACCAGTTACCCCCTTAACAAGTAAAACCCTGAGAAGATTCCCATCAAAGAAATTACTAACTTTTCCCTCATTCAACCCAGCCTCAAATACTGTTGTCCAATTTGGGATCCACATGATGTAACATTAGTCTTAGATTAATAGATGGTCCAACGTACAGCAGCCTGTTTTGTCAGTGGAGATTCCAGGTTTGACAGTAGAATTAAGGCTATGATAGAATCACTCAGGTGGAAATCACTCCAGGCAAGAAGATTAGATTACCGATGGAAGCTTTTTAAAAAATTCATTGGTTCAGAATTCTATGACGAATAGAAGTAGAGGACGTAATTCAGTAAAAAAAAGAGTGCAATCTCCGAGAGGCATCGACAAACCTCTGCAAGGAATCTATAGCTAAAACAGATATTTACTTTTGTAGCAACCTTTTTGCTGCAAATGCAACAATATAAACAAAAATTGATTGACATCTCTGCCAATAAAGTGCATCTACTGTTCCTATAACTCGCGCTGAACATGATAAGGGAACTCCTCAATTAATACTATTAAGTTGAGAATAGTTCTTGTTCCGAATCCAAATTCAAACTCTTCACGTGCCATTGCCGAATCGGACCAGCTACGACTGCTCGAAGGAAGATGCCATTAAGCACAGCGGCAACTGGTTGTTGCATCCCTAAGTATGTGAAAAAGACAAATCACATGGATGCAAGCCTTCTATAAGACTACTCTATGGTAATAGCTTATACTTATGGATTAATAAAACGGTTGGCCAGAAAGTAACGCCTAACTTTTTTTTCCAGCCAAAACCAATGCTAGTTATTCAAAATTGTAACTTCAAATTTTTCTGACCTTTTCCACATGTATGTACAGTCCTGGCCAAAATTAACGCAACACCTCGTGGCACAATGGAGCAGGAGATTTAGAAACTAACTGTGCTGAGGAGATTGCCAATTTGTTGCTAAATGTGGTCCAATCGCTTAAGGGAAACTAATTGCGGGTGACGGAGGTGGCACAAATGCAAATCGGCTAGTGGGAGGAAGAAGCGGTGAAGACGAGAATGAGAGAGTTATGGAGGATGTATACAGTGCCGAGTCAGTGAATTGGGATGCTACTTGGGAAAAAGCATTGATGGGAGGATTTATTGGAAATATAATGAAAATAAAAAGTGAAAATAGAAGAGACGGGGTGAAGGAGGGAGGTGGAGAAGAGGAAGGAGGAGAAGAGGGTGTAAGAAGAGAATCCCGTGTAAACATGGTGAAGGAAGTGGAAATGGACAAAAGAAGTGCAGATATAATATTTGAGGCTGATGCAGCTGGAGGGGAAACACTCGGGAGGAATGGTTTTCTTAAGTTCTTGCAGGTTAACTGTAGAAGCTTAGTTAAGAAAGTAGTCGAATTCCAATCATTAATTGAACTTCACGAACCTGATGTTATAATTTGCACAGAAACTTGGTTGAGGGAAGAAATAGCAGATAGCGAAATTTTCACTTGCAATTATCACACCTTCAGAAGGGATAGATTTACTAAAGGAGGAGGAGTGTGCATTTGTGTTAACAAAGAGTTACAAAGCAGCGTAAAAAGGGTGGACCAAGAACATGAGATACTCTCCGTAGACATTAGGGATACAAGAGGGAAAAAGCTTGAGGTTATAGCAGCCTATAGACCGCCTTCTCACGGTTTGGGTATTTTGGAAAAATTACTTGAAATAGTGTGCAACGACATAGGAAACAATAGACCACTAGTTATTGCAGGCGATCTTAACCTACCTCATGTGGACTGGAAGGGTATAGCATCGACGGGGGGCGAGAGCCAGAGACGCGTAAACAGCCTATTAGGGGAGGGGGATCTTACGCAGGTAGTCGATGCTCCTACTAGAAACGAAAATATTCTAGATGTATTTTTGCTAAGACCAAGCGACCTGTTATTAAATACTCAGATATNGTGGATAAAACAAATTCTATATTGGTATAGGTACGTCGACAACGTCATTTGTGTTTGGACAGGCACTGAACGCACCCTTGAACTTTTCTTCAAATCCCTTAATTCTTTCCACAAGAAGATTAAATTCACCATCGAAAAAGCCATCAATGGCAGTCTGCCTTATTTGGATCTATTAATTTCCATTGTCAACGGACGGCATGAGTTTTCCATCTACAGGAAACCCTGCTATACTGATTGCACAATCAATAGTGACTCCTTTCATCCCCTCTCCCATAAATTAGCAGCATCCCACAGCATGATCCACCGGCTACTGAGTGTACCCCTCTCCCCACAGAGTTATTTTAAAGAAGTGAACATTATTAAATATATTGCAGATAAAAACGGTTTCAGCCCTGTGATAGTAGACCAAATTATAGAGAAAAAGAGGAAGAAAATGGCTTTTGGCGATATTTTCCGAGTGCTTAAGTCTACTGAGAAGAAATGGTGTTCCCTTAAGTTCCTCGGTAAAATCTCCTACTCAGTGAGTAACAGTTTTCCCGAAACATCTAAATGTTCCTTCAAGACAGGCCCTAAACTGAGAGACTTACTAGTTAAGTGTAAAGATCCCGTTGATGTGTTTGACAGAAGTGGTGTATATAGATTAAATTGTAAGGATTGTGATTGTTTTTATATTGGACAAACAGGAAGATGTTTCTCTGAACGGCAAAAGGAACATAAACGTGCCTTTATTAATAACAATCCGTCTGCCTCTCACTTCAGCCAGCATTTGCTAGAAAGAGGACATACTAGTGATTTTGATATGACGGTGCTCCACCTATGTGACAAAAGTGTGAGACTTAATGCTTTGGAGACTTTAGAAATCACGAGGAATTCCTCGTCGAATATTGCCAATGAATTTTTGTTTCCTAACCCTTCTCCCATATTGCAAACCCTCATTCCTTAATCTCCACGCACCTTTCCTAGCGCCCCCTTACCTCCCTTTGTTCCCTTTTCTTCAACTTCCCAACAGGTTGCTTCTTTGGTTTTTTTGAATGGATTTTAGTGCTTTTTAATGACTATGCTTTACTTTGTGTTAAACTCTTGCATTTCTTCGAATTGTGATTGAGAACCTTTTGTCGTGTAGCCTCCCATAACCCACCCCCTTCCCACATTCCTTCTTCCTCTCCCTAGGTCCCTTTGTTCCTCTTTCCATTACTTGCTACCTTACATCCCCTCCCCCTCCTCCTTTCCTATTGGTTGATTTCTTGACGTTCATGAGTATATATAATTGTAAGTGTTCTTGTCTTGTCACCTGAAGATGTAGTGACGCTACGAAACCTGGGTCGTGTTATTCTGAAAATAAATAGTGGTCTAGTAAAAGTTTGTTTACGATGGATTTTTTTTTCTTTGTATGTACATTTTGAACTATACACCACATCCGTAGTTCGTTCCTCATTCTATCATATCCTCTGAGTCAATACAAGATTTAGTTTCAAGTAAATTGCAAATAATTCTACAAGAAATACATAGTAAAATATATCACCTACAAGAAATACATACGGGGGACAATGATTTTTCTCTCGTTTTCACTGTAATGATATTATACCATCTTAATAGTCAATGATTAGAACCAAAACTTATAAGTAAATACTTACCTATAAGATATAAATAAGACGTACACAATAAAAGGAAAGTCACAGCAAGTTCCAGCCACACTAGAAAATGTATTGATATAAATCAAATTCTTACTTTGACTTACGATTTACCATAGCAAGTGTAAGCATTGCCTAGTAAGTGTACACAACTACTAGGAAAAGTGTACATTTCGATCTACAGTTCATACTTTCACTGAAATCTTACATAGCTTACACTTACTTGTTAATGTATACATTGACTATCCACGTTTTTACTGTAGCATAACATTTAACATGCTGAAATAATTGTGACTGTAGTTACCACAATTTAGCACGCAAAAAACACTAGATTACCTCATTTATTTTAGACGATAAATACATCGTTTAACAAGGTAAAATCTGGCGGAACTTATAATTTATTACATATTTGGGATTTGTTTGAAGCCTAAGTTAATAATAACAGCATTTCGCCTACTATACGTAACAAACTGCTATCAATTTGAAAGTATGTTGAATACTAAAACGCTGTGAACTGGTTTTTGATTTAACCAACAATAATTACCATTAGATAAGAAAAAATGTAAGACATGTTGTGCTGCACAACTAGATTTCCTGAATTGCTTGAATTAACTAAACTACTTCTGCAATAAATCACTGCAGTGAGATGACTTAAACTAAAAATTGTCTAAACGACACAGAATCAGGATTAACTTTGTGGTAATTCTTAATATTCAAAGAATCAAAACACTCCATAGAGAGTATAAACTATTTCACCTGATGATGTAGCAACGCTACGAAGCCTAGGTCGTATTTATATTTCTCTGTGGTCTAGTAAAAATAGTTTATACTCTCTATGGAGTGTTTTGATTCTTTGAATATTAAGAATTACCACAAAGTCAATCCTGATTCTGTGTCGTTTATTCGGAATGCCAGTACAGCTGTTCAGGTTAAGTTATACAGGAAGCTCTTCATTAACCCTTTGAGTGCCACCGANAGCTAAAACAATTAAAACCTCAAAACTTTGTACAGAAAGAATGATGATGATTTAGATGTAATTCAAATGGAAACTGCTGATTTCAGATCTATGGAGGAAGCTAGATTCTCTAAGACTATTCTATTTTGTTTTCAAAAATACTACATGCTCAATGGGCTAATGAGTATACATCATATTATTGCAATACATAAGAGATGCTTTGACAGCAAGACACGGCTAGGGTGATTTAGAGGTTTAAACACACTCTGTAAACTGTATGCTGGCAGATAGAATTCACATATGGAGAACAAACAGGACTGGAGGTTCTGCACAAGATCTTAAATACCAATTTCTTGGGATGACCAAAAATGCATTCCAGAAACAAAGCTTCCATCATCAAGGGCATACAAAAGTGTATTCATTCCTTGTCAGATGAGTTGAACACCCTCGATGATGGAAGTTTTAAAAATAAAATTAAAAGTACTAAGTGAAATCTGGTGGAACTTCATTTTCAAAAATGAAGAAAAAATCAAAGATTTACTTTCCACAGAATTTATTTAAGCAACCATGGTTTATGTGCAAATTTACCCCATCATCAGGCACTGAGGCTTTATTACAACAGCTTAAGAACAAACCATAGAGGGGGGTGGGAAGGTGAAGGAGAGTTACAAAGTAAGGGGGCAAATTAGTTATTCATAATAGGTCATTAAGCGGAGGGGGGGGGTAATGAACGGAAAAGGCTTGTGAACAGTGTAGAAGGATTCTCAGTGAAAAGGAATTCATTGGCAAGGGAAAAGGAATGGTGGAGATATATCTTATATCTATCTTAATCCATCATTCTGTAATATACTTCCTAAGAATGATTTCTGCCTAGCATACCACAGCAGCAAACACTTAGGTCTTTACTATGTAATAATAAAGATAATATTGACCCCCTGTTTAAGCCTGGAATTTATAGAATTCCTTGTAATGACTGTGAAATTAGTTATATTGGCCAGAGTAGTAGGAATATTTTTACCAGATGCAATGAACACCATAGAGCTTTCCTTAACAACGCCCCTCATAGATCTCATTTTGCTGAACACCTTTTAGTTGAAAATCACCAGTCCGAATTTTCACCTGTAATCCTCCACTCCTGCCGTAATACGTACAAAATAGATATACTAGAAAAATTTCAAATACTCCACCATCTCCACCATTCCTTTTCCCTTGCCAATGAATTCCTTTTCACCGAGAATCCTTCTACATTGTTTACCAGCCTTTTCCGTTCATTACCCCCTCCCCCTCCACTTAACGACCTATTATGAATAACTAATTGGCCCCCTTACTTTGTAACTCTCCTTCACCTCCCCCCTCTCTGGTTAGTACTTAAGCTGTTGTACCGAAGCCTCAGTGCCTGACGATGGTGTAAATTTGCACCGAAACCATGGTCGCAGTAATAAATTCTGTGGAAAGTAAATCATTGATTTTTTCTTCGTTTTTTAAAATGAAATTCCACCAGATTTCACTTGATACTTTTAATTTTGTTCGTGAGGCGGATACGGCCACACAAGTGAGACTATATCGGAAGCTTTTCGTGAAACAGCGGCTTACGTCCCTGAAGATATTTTTCAATAGCCAGTGCCTGAAGCTCCAAGTCATTCCCAGGTACGTCAACATCAACTCTAAAGCAACCTCTAGTGCAGCTCTACGGGCCATCCACACAGCCAAGATAGCCTGGATTAAGCATGAACTTCGGAAGTGGTATGCCATCCGTAACAACCTTTCCTACTACGTCTTCGTTCTTCGGACTGAACTTGTGCACCATCTACATCCGATAGAATGGGGCCTTTTAGATTACCAAGTTAGAGAACTAGTGACCAGTGTTACCAAAAAGAAGCGGGCAACATTGAATGCCAAATTATCCAAATTATTTAGTGAACAAAACCAAGCGCATAAGAGTGATTACAGTGCTCTCCCAACTCCTCCTCATAATTTCCATGACAGAATTTTGAATGTATCTAATCATACTTTTAGCGATAAAGAGAGTGCTTTTCTTAGAAACGGTCTTAAATATTCTCCTCCTCTTCCCAAATCCTCTAATGACATCATAGACCTTGTGACAGATTGTGAAGTGGCCACACGCAATCATCCCTCCCTAAAAGTGAAGTGCTCTGAGGTTATTTCAACCAGTGTTTCCCACTTCCTTGCTCCTAACCATCTTGAGATCCGAAATCGTAATATTCTGAAAACAATTAAATGTTCCATC
>KZ312449.1:177711-191567 GCA_000376725.2 Ladona fulva | reverse complement strand
CTCCTTCGTTCCAGCGTTGCCACATGATACCAGCAACCATTTCTAAAGATATCACGCTAAACCTTAATTTTCATCGTAGAACGTCCATTAAAAGACGCTGAAACTTCTCTTTGGACAAGTGATACGAGGAGATTAAAAATTTGTTGCTTATTTCAATTGTTTATAACTTTTTAAATTTTACTGAAAGTGTCCAGTTCGGTTAAAGGGCCCCTTGCTGTGAGGATCGAGTCCCAGCGAGGGACGAATCCGAGGCAAGGGTTCGAAAAGGTCAGGATTATCGGCATCCTGCGGAGATACCCGTAGCTCTCTACCTGCCCCCCAGAAGATCGACATTAACCAAAATTTCTTTTTGAATTGGGCTCCCGATAGCCAAGTGGGCAACGCGTTCGACTTCAGTGAAAGCTGTCCTGGGTTCGATTCCTGGTGGGGGCCTACATGCGAAATGACCTAAGCTGTCAAAGCACTTTCAACAATAGTACATACTACTTCTTTTTGAATTAAAGATTCAAGCTCTGGAGGTTTTTAGTTTTTGCACTCAAAGATCAAGGTTCCAAGGGTGAGAAGGGACTAAGTAAATACTAAGCAGTTGCATCACTTGTTATGAGGACATGAAAAAAACATGCTAATTTGGTTACAAACTAAAAATAATGCTGATAAGTTTCATAATATGTCAATTACTCACCCCTTTTACAAAGAATTGTCCCCAATAGTTTCTGTCAAGGTCTCTTGGGGAGAATTTTCGGCCTTTAATTCAGGGATGAGATGAGTAAGGATAAAGAAAGCTGTATCGTAATTACTCCAATAGGCAGTATGAGATGTGAGAGCTGAGATATACGTGGCTCCCAAGTTGCCCTCACGAAGTATATAATCAATGCGATGCTCTAGACCAGGAGTTGGAGGAGACGATGGAGATCGGGTGGAGCTAGCTTCTGCTTCACCGCGCAGACCACCTCTAACCAAGTTCCAGATGCCTCTTCCACGATCTTTAAGAAAACAGAGCATGTAATTAGTAGCAAAAATACAGCTAACAGACATTTCTTCATTCCATGAAATAGAAAATAGCAATTTCTCATTCAAGATGCATTATACCAATTTGCATAGCATTTTACGCATTATACCAATTTGCATTGCATTTTATGCATTCTACCAATTTTCAGTGCTTCTTAAGGGACTTTCATGAGCAAACAAAGACTTCTGAAAGCAAATAAATCAACCAGTGATCCATTGGTGACAGATTTTTAAGTTTATGCAATCAAGACATGGTCTGATAAATAATTTCACTCAGACAAATATTTTTAGAAGCAGTGATAAGCATAAGATACAGTGATACCTCGACTTGCGAACCACTCAACATACAAACATTTTTTCATTCACCATTATGACCTTAATTTTGACATACGAACCAAGGTGCTTTTATAATCCCAAGTACTGTAGTGTGTATACACTAAAAATGACCCTGCAATATACCTTTCCCTGGTACACCTTTTGCGTAACTTGACTTTTTAGCCTAACTTAGGGGGTGTGTGCACCCTTTGCCACATGCTGGAAGGTGGCTTGCACATCACATATGCAGTTGTAGATTTAAAAAAAAATTTACACAATTTGGAAAAATTTTCCTACATTGCCTTTATCTTATCTATAACAATAAAAAACTGAAAAAAGATAATAAAATTCCTTTTCTTTTGAAAAAGAAATTTTGAAATTTTCTTTTGATAAAGATGAAAAAGCTACGGAGATAGCTCTTAGAGAGAGGGACCCCTCCATGAGATATTCTACTTGCATTAGGCTTATATCAATGCAATATGCAATATTTAAGCCGATTATTCTACCAATGATTGGGATTTTAGGCAGGAAAGATTCCGAAAATGATCACTCTGTCCCTGTGTTTAGAATCCGATTTTACACATGTAGTCTTGAGCTTCTCTGTTTTATGTTTTTACTAGGTATTTTCAGAAGAAGACATTCTCTTGGAAATACAGATATTGACCAGAGGGATTGGTTATAGAGAATTTCTTTTTCACTACACATTTTCACAATTGCTCGAAGATTATATTTTTACTTAACAAAAAATGATATAAATCAAATGAGACGTACCGCTGATGGCAATTTGTGACTAAGAGTCACAAAACCAAAAACCATCAAAACCAATGAGAAACCAGATGCTCAATTTGCTCTCAACAAGAGCTTCATCAGGGGCAGAAGGTGACTCTGAGGTGGGTGGTTTCCCATTGGTTTTGATGGTTTTTGGACTCTTGCTTAAAAAATGATTGATATAATTATAGCCCAATTTGTTGGTCCCTCAAGGATCATATTGCAACCTGCAGATGTTTAAATAACGTTTTTAGTTCTAGTATACTTTTAGTTTTGTTTAAATGTTCAAATTTTCCAAGACAGAATGGATTAATTTATTTATCATTAAATAGAATGGAAAACTAGGTTTTGAGACACCAACTTTTGAAGATAAGAAATTTGGTCTGGAATGTTTGGGCCCGTTCACACGGAACCACTTCGCAGCGCTGCATTTGCCAAACAATGAAGTCAAATGGTAGTGTTCACACACGACCACAGCAACCAAATAGCAGCGCTGCAGACGGTTGAAGTGGTTCTCTGCGCCGCAGGTTTCGGCGTAGAAAAGTGTCGCTTCCAATGAGTTAAGGCAGATTTAAATGACTGTGTTCACACGGAACCACTGCCACGCCACTGTTTTAGCCGTCCGTTCGTGGCTCTGAGGAAGCGCTGCAAACGGGCGTTCGAATTTCGTCAGTCTTCAATCAGAGATCGGGTAATTCGCTTGTGTTCTGCATCATGGCAACGGAGAGTGACTGTACTGAAAATGTCAATACAGACGATTTCATCACTGAAATTGAAAATTGGCCGGCCATATGGGATCTGAAGAATGACGATTACAGCAACAAGACTGCGAAAAGGAATGCATGGGAAGCTGTCATTGGGAAATTTGTTCCCAATTTTAATGAACTTCCGGAAGCAGAAAAAAAAGTTATTGGTAGGCATTCATTTCTTATTGATTTATTTCACTTTTTAGGAATACTTAACTGAAACAGCAGGCTTTTAATATGTTATCTTATTGCACAGATATATTTGAGGTTTTTCTTTCAAACTTACTATGGGAAAAATGTTAACATAGCACAGTGCACACACATTTAGCAATATTGTTAATTAAATTGCCTATTTTCAGCTTTCGAACTTAGAAGATTACCAATCAGCATATAGAATATAGGATTTAAACATGTTCAAAGCACATCCCCGAAGTCATTAAATTTTGTCCATTTGCCAAGGGAGTTGTCCTTCATTTAAAAAGTACTCACTTAGTAATGTTCGCACACATTTAACTGCATTACCCGATTGAGAATTATCCACCCCCATGTCGTCCACCAGACCATGAACAGAGAAAATATCCTCAAATCTATAACCATCCCTGTCTCTTACGAAGTTATGCAGAAGACAACACGTTTTTATTATGTTTCTTGCCAAACTTTCTTCGACATTGAGCGCACGGTGCAAAATCCTCCACTTATTGGTAAGGATACCGAAAGAACATTCAATATACCTTCTAGCTCGGGTCAAGCGATAGTTGAAAATTTTCTTACTAACTGCCAAGTATTTCCCCGCAAATGGTCTTAAGAGAAACTGACACAGTCCGAATCCTTCATCTCCTAGTAGGAAGTGTGGAACTTTGTGTGGCCTCTTGTCTGAGAGAGGTTTGGGCGGTGGTAATTTGATTCTCTGGCATTGTAACATTTTGTACAACGTTGAGTTCTTGAAGGTAGTTGAGTCACTAGATTTTCCTGGTGCCNGCAGCATATTGCGGCGAAGTGGTCACAGGGAGGTCGCGGTGGAAGTGAAATCCAAAGACTTTCACAAATTCAGCATTGAAGAAGACCTCCACAACTGTCTGTTGGTGGTGACTGGAATGCTCCGGCAAAGGGAGCCTACGAGGGGAGGACTCCGAACCCAAAACAGCTTTGTTTCCCTTTTTTGGGTTGAACAGTGAAAATATCGTTGAAATTGTTATGGAGATTATATATCTTTTTGCCCTGATTGATGCTCATGATTTTTTGTATGATTATCATTGGTTCTTACAATGTTCTTTTGACTGTCGTATGGTGTAATAAACTTGTTTTGTTTTGAGAATTTGGAAGTTGGACCTCTGTTGAATAACGCATTCTTAGTCGCCATCGGCCAACCATTTCTGGCATACCTTACTTGGACGATGCAACCTTGCCGACAGAGGGGACAAAAGGGAGTGCATGATTCACTCGCATGCTGCCGGCCAAGTCAGGGACCCGCAAATTTATTTCATAGCAGTGGCAAGTTTTTCTCGTTACAATATATGGCAGGTAACATTAATAGAAATGTGAATAGTGATGTTCATAGTAATGTTGATGGTAATTTTAATGGTGTGGCTAAATATGTAACCAAAGTTGAAGAATGTTCTCCTTATAACCTAAGGTTTTTACAAACTCAATATGGGAAGGCGTTACCTCGTGGAAGGCCATTACAATGAAATAAAGACCGTTTCGTACACTTTTTTGTGTGGAAGTGTAATTGCTGTGGAAGTGTAATTGCTGTGTGTGTGAATATTTTTAGGTTTTGGAACCAATAATTTTCCATTATTTTTTTATAGGGAAACAACTTTGATACAGGAGTGCTTTGAATTATGAGCATGATTTGAGAATGAATTATGCTAGCAATCCAAGGTTTGACTGTAATGCTTAGATTGGTGTTAATAGTTATTATTGTAATTTATTTAATAAAAACAGGTACCCCCAATTACATCCATTTTAATAATTTGGAGTATCAAAGACACCTAGACTATTATTAGACTATTTCCATGCCCTAGTCTGGAAAAATCTGGACAGCAAGGACTCATATCTGGGACCTCAGTATTTGAAAGATAGCACATTAATCATTCCATCACCAAGTTTGGCAACTTTAGGTTCTTCCCCTTGGCACATGAGGTCACATTTCTCACACCTTACTTGCTAAAACATTATTCTCTAAGAACATGATACAATTTATTCTAACCTCTGATAGGAGTGTTAGGAGCAGTCCCTTCATTACTGCTACATTCTGAGTCAACCTCTTTTCGACTGGAACGTGTTTCCACCACTATCAGAGGCTCCATTGGCATCTTTGTGTATGGTACTTTTAGAGACGAGTTATAAGGCTGAATTTGAAGAGGGGCTATCCTTTCATAGCCTCTGATCAGGAGAGGTTCCATCCTAAAAATTAAATAACACAACTGTTTATAATTCCTCAAACTATGAATATCCATGCATTGTAAAGTTTATTAGACCAATTAAAGAATCTAACAGAGCTTACCTCATTTATTCAGTTGGTTTAACAGAGAAAAATATATTGCATTTAAATCAAGCAATCAAATAGGTACAGTGTAACATTTCATTAGAATAATCTTCTGTCTTTCCAGTCTATGCTTATCTCTCCCTACATACTTAACAAGATATCCCACTTTACCCTATCAAAAGCTTTTTCATAGTCAATGAAGCAGATGCACATTTCTGGGTTCAATTCTGACACCCTTTCCGATAACATCCTCATTCATCCAATAGCATCTCTCGTGCCTTTACCCTTGTGGAACCTGAACTGGTCTTTCTCTAAATTTTCTTCTATTTTCCTTCTCATTCTTTCTAGTATAACGTTGGTTATCACTTTTCCCACATGTGAAATAAGATTTATAGTTCTGTAGTCTTTACAGTCCAGTGCATTACCTTTCTTTGGTTTCAGAACCATTATTGGGAAACGGGTAAGGGTGACTTTGCACAAGATGGTGCACACCCAGGAAAAATCCCAAGGAAGAATGGACTTGAAAAAAGTCTTGAACAGATTGTTAAATTTCAAAAGCTTTTTCACTGAGGGAATTTAGAAATGATCAGAGGGAGGCTTATACGATGAGTACCACTTATAAATAGCATTAGTAAAAATGCTTTTCGTAATATTACTGTCATTCTGAAGGGCCACTTCACAATCTGCCGCTAAATTTTTAATGTCACAAAGAGTCACAGATGTAGGAGGAGAAAATTGCAAGCCTTTATGTAGCACACTCGAAACACTAAGAGGGAGATTAATTTTAGAGAGGTTGACGATTCTCAGATGAAATTTACGAGGACCGTGGTTATTTTGTGAACTGGTGGGAATTTGGGCGGCACACAGATTGGCTAACTTTTTCGTTAACTTCTTGAATTTTATAAACGCAAATTCACTTACTTCACCCCGAACACTGTCATCAAGTAAGGACCACTCAATGAAATGTAGTTCGGCACAAGCCGAAACCGGTCGTTATATTAAATATTCTCTGTGGAAATAACGAAGAGCTTGCTTATTTTGTTATGATGGCTTTCCACGAAGTCCGGCCAAGTACCATCGAGGGTAAGGGTGACTTTGTACAAGATGGTGCGCACCCAGGAAAAATCCCGAGACCGGGAACCCGGTCCTGTCAGACTTTTTTCAAGTCCATTCTTCCTTGGGAACCATTATTGTTTAAAGTAATTCTGGCCACTCCCCTGTATCATAGATTTTATTAATCAGATTTGTAAGCTGCTCCGTACCATTCTTCCCATAAGGACATTAGAGTTTCTACAGGTGTTTGGTCCCCTTCAACTGCCTTCCCATTCTTTTTATTGCCATCTCTATCTCCTGTTTCATTACTTTTGGACCTCCATTGTCCCTCTCCCTTTCCTCATAATTCCTCAATTCTATTTCTACTTTTCTTTCTCTGTCATTTGTACAGTATACAACCTTTATATATTCCTCCCATATTCCCTTTATGTCCTCGTCCTCTGTTCTAACTCTTCCCTGTTCATCTTTCATTCCTTTCTTTGCGATAGCTCTTGCTTTTATCATAGTTAGTTTTTTCACGTTATTGTACATTTCCTCTAATTTTCCTTCTTTTTCCAGCTTTTCAATTACCTGGCATTGTTCCTTCATCTACTCTTCTCGAGCTTTGTCAGTCGTTCTCCTTAAATTATTATTATCTTTCTATAGCAGTGTAAACTAGGGGATGGAGGTTCCAGTGAAGCTGATATGGTAGTTTTGCATGTAGGTACAAATAATTTGAAAACTGCTAGATGTCCTGAAGATGTTATGGGGGAAATCTATTGTCTCATAAGACCTACTAAGAAAAGATATCCTAATTCAAATATAAATTTAAATGGTGTTGTACTCAGAAGGGATATCAATCCTAAATTTATAAGTAAGGTAAATGAAAATGTAAGATGGGGCATGTGAAGCTTTAAAAGTGTTGTTTTTGGATGTTAACAAATTTATGGATCAATCATGTTTGGGTAAAGATGGCCTACACCTAAATAAAGGATCTCACAAATTAGGGAGGGCAATTGGAAATGTAATAACTTTGTTAAGACATCAGGGAAACCATCGAATCAAGTAGGAGATGGAATATATTTTAACGATTTAGGTCCAAATGCTGTAATTTTTTGTCTTGTTTTTTTGTTTTTTTCATTGAGTGTACAGTTTTAATTTCATTTAATGTAAAAGTGAGTTGTTTGGTGGCGCTAGTGGCTTCTAGCAGACAGACCATCGAATATATTTGACCAATCGGAGCTGTGTGCTGAAAGTATTTAAGGGAAGGAAAAGTGCCAGAGAAAAGAAGGAGAAGAAGGAAAAAGAAAAAAAGAAGACTCAAGTAGCAGAGGATTGTCTATCCTCGGCTCAGAACGTCCTCTCACTACCTGTGAAATCCTCGAAATTCCCCAGCAGCATATTGCGGCGAAGTGGTCACAGGGAGGTCGCGGTGGAAGTGAAATCCAAAGACTTTCACAAATTCAGCATTGAAGAAGACCTCCACAACTGTCTGTTGGTGGTGACTGGAATGCTCCGGCAAAGGGAGCCTACGAGGGGAGGACTCCGAACCCAAAACAGCTTTGTTTCCCTTTTTTGGGTTGAACAGTGAAAATATCGTTGAAATTGTTATGGAGATTATATATCTTTTTGCCCTGATTGATGCTCATGATTTTTTGTATGATTATCATTGGTTCTTACAATGTTCTTTTGACTGTCGTATGGTGTAATAAACTTGTTTTGTTTTGAGAATTTGGAAGTTGGACCTCTGTTGAATAACGCATTCTTAGTCGCCATCGGCCAACCATTTCTGGCATACCTTACTTGGACGATGCAACCTTGCCGACAGAGGGGACAAAAGGGAGTGCATGATTCACTCGCATGCTGCCGGCCAAGTCAGGGACCCGCAAATTTATTTCATAGCAGTGGCAAGTTTTTCTCGTTACAATATATGGCAGGTAACATTAATAGAAATGTGAATAGTGATGTTCATAGTAATGTTGATGGTAATTTTAATGGTGTGGCTAAATATGTAACCAAAGTTGAAGAATGTTCTCCTTATAACCTAAGGTTTTTACAAACTCAATATGGGAAGGCGTTACCTCGTGGAAGGCCATTACAATGAAATAAAGACCGTTTCGTACACTTTTTTGTGTGGAAGTGTAATTGCTGTGGAAGTGTAATTGCTGTGGAAGTGTACGAAACGGTCTTTATTTCATTGTAAGGTTTTTACATTTAAATGTCCAATCACCAAGAAATAAGGTACATGAATTTGAGTTGTTGTTAACCTCTCATCTGGGTATCCCGAGTTAATTCGTCAAGCGCAATCGCACCGCTGGTGGGTATCCCGAGATAATTCGTCGACGCCGTTTCCGAGCTATTCGCTGTGGGTAGCCCGAGATATTTCGTCCAGCGGCTCTTCCCTAGTCTAGGCATGTCTTCTTAGTTTGCGATCCTGGTAATAGATGGAATATGCTGACATTCGCCTGCTGGTAATACGTCGTTTTCTAAAACCCTGCAGTTGTAATGCAGGGTTGCCTACCTATGCCCCAATTACCCGAATTATGAAATCGAATGTTGCTAAGCCTCACGGCGATTTCTCGCGACATTTAATTTTTAACAACTTGGTACTCTCACAGATTATACTTGGAACTAATGCCCCAACATCACAAAAAAGTTAACTATTCCTTGACAACATCCTAAATTAAGATTTTGGAGTAAATGCAAAAAAATATGTGGGTAAATTCTACAATTCTTAACTTCTAAATAACCAACTCTACGTGAAATCTGAAATCTTTGTACGGGAATACATCAATGTACATGGGAAAGCTGAAGTTTGTAAAATATTTCTAAACATATCGCAGTTGTAAAGTCATATTTTTCAGATGCATGCAACCAGGATCAAGTCTGTCCGTGGAAACTTATTTTATGGTAGGTAAGTATTTCACAATTGTGAAGGCGCTGTGTTGAAAATTGTGAAGGCGCTGAAAAATTCCTAAACATCTTGCAGCTGCAAAATGTGGTATTTTAGGCGAGAAATTTTTCCGATGCGTGTGGCCAGAATCAAGTCCATTTGGGGCAACTTACTGTATAATAGGAGAGTAATTCGCAATGGTGAAGGCTGTAGAAATTCCGAAAAATCTCGCAGCTGCGAAATTTGGTATTTTTGACGAAAAATTTTTCCAATGCATGTGGCCAGGATCACGTTCTTCCACGGCATCATATTTTATTGTAGGAAAGTAATTCGCAATTGTAAAGGCGACGTTTTTCGGCACTCTCAGAACTTTCGCAACTTCCCACAGCTGCAAAATTAGGGCCAGCAGCTCTCATCCTGACCCTGGTTTATTGCACCCTGCGGTTGCACTTTATTGCAGTGGAAATGCTGTGATTCTATGGAAGGGTAACTCTTAGAAGAAAGTTCACCCACTGCACGTGCCATGTCGTTGACAGATGTACCTCTTGTTTCCTATTGGACATTCTCATTGTATTCATATATATTTTATGGTTTGAAGTCTGTAGATCTTGTCTTATTTGGAGAGAAGATCAGTTGGCCCTTGAGCGGTGTAGTTGGTGTTCTTGAGTTTTGTGAGAGTATAGCGTGCGACTCTGCCATTTTATTCATATTGATATCTGATTTCATAAATATCAATATACATACTTATTGTGTGCATAGTCTTACTAGACCTTATAATGGCATCATCCAGCAAGCGTCCGAAGTTATCCGGAATTTCTGAAAAGGATTTCACTTTGCCGGACGTTACTGATGAGGAAAGTGGAGATGATGTGGAGGACATTTATATAAACACTGATGTGAGTGACAGTGAATCTGACGAAGACGAGATTGCAGAGGACGACGATCTAGTCACGAACGTTCATCCCTACGTGTGGACTGCGGAGGAACAGGCGACTAGAGAATGATTTACTTTAGGTGCAAGTGAATGAAGCTGAAAACATTTTGGAATACTTTGACTTGTTCATTGATGATGTGCTCTGCAACATGATTGCGGAACAAAGTAATGTTTACGCAAAGCATTTTTTGGATACTAACCCAAATTTGAAGCCACGGTCAAGAGCATGCGAGTGGGTAGAAACAAACTCCGGTGAAATAAGAACTTTGTTAGGTGTTTTTATACTGCAAGGGATTGTTTTAAAACCTGACTACGCCATGTACTTTTCTAAACGAGAAAGTGTAGCCTCTCCCTTCTTCTCTAAAGTTTTTTTGGAGAAGAGATTCCACCTCCTCCTCATGTTTTTACACTTTGCGGACAATTCAACCTACAATCCAGAGTGTCCAGGGAAGAAACTTTTTAAGATACTCCCAATCTTAAATTATTTAGTGGAAAAATTTTCCTCTGTTTATATCCCACATCAGGCGATAGTTGTGGATGAGTCCCTACTTTTATGGAAAGGTCACCTTTCTCGGAGGCAATTCATACCTTCCAAGCGCAGCCGGTTCGATATGAAGTTCTTCGTTTTGTGTGAGAGCATCTCCGGATTTATTTGGAAATTCCTTATATATACAGGAAAAGACACATTGTTTGGTGAGAAGTACAAGGATGAGAGCATAACCGGCCGCATTGTTTTAGACTTGTCTGATAGTCTTTTAGACAAAGGCTACACCATATATTTGGATAACTGGTATACCAGTCCAGCTCTTGTGGAAAAACTGACTGCAAGGTGCACCGATGTAGTTGGAACAATGCGATCCAACAGGAAAGAGTTCCCTACTTCAGTGAAGTTAGCNAACTTATGTCTCTAAGAGCCATGAATGTAGGTAATTTGACCTCATACATACCCTAATATTGATTATTATAGTGGGACTTGATTTGTGACCGCACTCAGCTGACCAACATAGTTCAAATGACATTTATGTTTGGCATTTTGATAGGAAATATACTGTTTGGAATTTGGGCTGACAGGTAGGTACTATGCTATACTGTACACTATATACTGTAATTGATATATTTAAAATTAGATAATACTTTCTTGTATATAATGCATTTTATTAATTCATATTTCTATTTATTGAATAGGATTGGAAGGAAGAGACCATTATTTTTTGCAATAATATTCCAATCTATAGCTGCAATAGCTGCAGCTGTGGTGCCTTGGTATGAAGGATTTGTCATTCTCCGATTTCTTCTAGCAATTTGTACTGGAGGCACAATGATTACAAGTTTTGTCATATGTAAGTAAAAAGCTTTTCTGGCTCCTATAATTGTATACATCAGAAATTTTGCTACCAACCCTTGATAAATCCTGAATGTACTCAATTGAAATTAGTTTCCACAAATTCCACTCTACAAATCGTTTTTTTTTAATCTACTTTAATCTACCAATCTATTCTGCATTGTTACACCTTTTGGCTTGCCTCACTTAAACTATGTAGAGATAGCAACTAACTGCTACTTTACTAATTGAATTGTATTGAAAAACTTCATGATTTTCATTAGCCCTTTTGCACCTGTTGTAGGACAAACATGACAGAGATTTTACTAGACAAAGGAATCAAAGTCATCTAAAGACAGTTCAGGTTTAAATAGTGGCTAAAACAGAGGCAGAGCTTCCTGGTACACTATTTGACCCTCAATAGCCCTAAGCAGTAGGATCTTTGACCATTCCTACTGCAATTTGTACTTTTACTCTATACTAAGGTTAATTAGTTATCCGTTTCTCAGAGGGGAGCCGCAGAAAACCAAATGTCATTGTAGTTGTATTTCTATTGTTGTTATTACAGTTGCCCTGAATGACAACTACTAAACGAAAATCCAATGTTAATGCTAATGTAGAGAAAAACCAACATAGTTCATTACCTGCCTATAGAATATAACAGTAATATTATCAGTAAAATTTCACTTAAAAGTTGTATATTATCAGCAAAACACAAGATTTTCATTTCCAAGGTAGTATTCATAAATTTTAGACTGAATTCTTTAGAAAGTAATACTTTATTAAACAGAAAGAGAGAATTAAACTGAAATAAGCGTTTTTTCAAAATTAAATACCCACTACAGGTGCACATCGAAAATTTAAATACCCAGATGAGTGATTAAAGAAGTATGATATAGATATCACCTGCCTATGTGAACATTGGTTACATTATGATGAGATTGTATACTTTAAAATGGACTCACTGATCTTAGCCTCAAGCTATTGTAGAACTAAAGCCAAACATGGAGAAGTTGCAATCTATGTTAACCCTAGCATTAAGTACTTTCCAATTAAACAAATAAAGGCATGGCAATTGAAGTGCATTGTGAAGTTACTGGTATAAAGTTAAAAGATTATAACATAATAGTATTAGCTACATGTAGATCTCCAAATGGAGATTTTTACATTCTTTAAGCCAATTATATGACATTCTCACAAGGCTAATAGCAATCAAATGTGGAATCATCTTAATGGGTGATTTTAATATTCAGTTCAATGATTGTAATACCACAAGGTTGTCCCAATTCTTTAATGTAATACATTCTGCTGACTTACAGCATATGGTGAATGAGTGTACCAGGCCTGCCACCGGTAACTGTATCGATAATGTAATTACAAATGTAGATCTCTCAACAAATCATGTTCCTACTGCTCTTTCTGACCACTTAGTTCTGTTAACCAAGCTTAGATCCAAAAAGAATGGTTTGATTAATGATAAAAAATACATCCATACTGGAACATTACACAATCACTCAATAGAACAACAACAACATAAGATAGATTTATTAAGGCATTACACACCACGTGCAACACTCCGCCTTCCATACACCAAGTTCCATGCACCATTTACAATATCCTAAACGAATTATCCATAATATGTGCATACCAAATGTCCTAGCATCGAACCTGGGTCTATTAGGACAAATATTCTTATGGCATACGATAGAAATCCCTATCTTCTATCGATACTGCAAATTTCAACCTTCTACCTGACCGGGAGATACCGTTACGAATTTTTGAAAATTCGGTAGATCGAATGGTCCTGGCATCGAACCTGGGTCATTAGGGCAAAGAGCTTTATGGCATACGATAGACATCCATCCATTCTAACAGCACCGTGAATTGCAACTTTCTATGTTAAAGGGAAACTGTAAATACTGTTAAAGGGAAATATTGTAAGAATATTTGTCCTAATTGACCCAGGTTCGATGCTAGGACATTTCGGATGCACGTATTATGAATAATTCGTTTAGGTTATTGTAGTTGGTGCATGGAACTCGGCATATGGAAGGCTGAGTGTTGCAGGAGGTGTAAAATGCCTTAGTTAATCTATCTTACATTAAGCTTGCAGTATGCAAGCAACTTTTCCTTGTATATATATATATCCGGAGAAGCGTCTATATAAAGAGACGAGTAAAAGTTGGTTGCATACTGCAAGCTAAATGTAAGATAGATTAACTAAGGTATTGTACACCTCCTGCAACACTCCGCCATCCATACACCGAGTTCCATGCACCAACTACAATAACGTTAACGAATTATTCAAAATACGTCCATACGATTTGTCCTAGCATCGAACCTGGGTCCAT
>KZ312449.1:156418-169977 GCA_000376725.2 Ladona fulva | reverse complement strand
AGAATTTTTTGTTTAAATCCCATTCTTCAATCTCTGATATTTCTTTGCATTTCTGATGATTAATGAAAAGTAGATAAATAATTTTGTTAGGGCTATTTTTAAAACAAAAATTATATTATAATTGTTAAAAAAATTATAATTTTGAACAAAAATTTATAGATCTTATAATGTCTAAATATGTTATTCAACTTGACTTTGTATAACTTTTTCTTGAGTAAATATGGAACCTAAATTTATACCCAATTCTCAAACATTCTACAGGGTCCGTAATATCAAATTTGTTTCAGTTCCATATAAATTTTTATTGCTTATGGAAACTGTTATATCCCTCAATTAATTAAAATTTTATAATATACAAATGAAACGAACTAAAATTGTAGCTCTGAATTTTTGTATCTAAATATGGCAATTTAAATTTTGAAAAATTTCCACCTTTCTTTTTAGAAGTCTTTTAAATGGGAAAACCTACTCAATAAGGTTTTTGTATGAATTATTCTACAAAATTTTTTATCAATAAATGTGATTGTTTTATTAAGTATTTGTTTCACATGTACTATTTGCTCTTAATTGCGGTTTTCTCTAACAGAATGCTGTAATTTCTGGAGAAATTCTACTTACTATCCCAATTGCCTCTTCCATAGCTGGCAATTAGAGGCATGCAACAATTCAAATTTTCAAACTAAAAATAGTTCTTTGTTCAAAAACTGCAAAACTTCAAATAAAAAAAGAAACTTCATGAACGAAGTTAGGGTGGTGCTCATTAGCGGACCCTCATTAGGAATTCTGTTGGGGGGCAGTTGATCTTGATGTGCCGAGAGGCTGATTATGGACAGTTAGACCAATAATGCGGATTTGCCTCTAATTACTCCACTGAATGGTGGTGTTTTAAATACGACTGACGTAACTGATAGCCACTGAATGCAAAGGAAAGTGTTATTTACCAAGTCCATTCCAAACCCACCTCTTAGAAATTCTCTCTCTCCCTCCAGTTTAATTCATTCATAGACGATCGACGCAAACATGTCGGTAGTAACAACTAGTGGCCTCGATGTGAAGTTTAATGTTTAAGTTCTAATGGAGATTTAAAAGAAGAATTTCCCTTTACTAATTTCGCAGCAGACGACTTAAAGCCTCGTTTGTGCCGAAGAAATGGCAGAGCTCTCAATCATTTATGTGTTAAAAAAATACAGCCTTTGCAATTTATCGCTCAATATAAAGTGCTCGGGGGAATATCAAGGGAAAAAATAAAGGGAATGTAAACAAATTGGAATTAAATATGTAATGAATTGGTTGAAATATGGTCAGGTGATCTGAGGAGAATGGGTTTGATCGTGCATAATTGTGATTTAGTTCGCAGTAAAGATGGATGATAGTGTAGGTGAGATCAAAAATGAATGGCATGAAAGTGGGGACTTGACAACTCATTTAAGCTACTTCCAAGAAGAGTAAGTTGGTAACCAAGAAGGTAAGGAATTCGTGCAATACAATACAACTTGAAAATAACTCAAATCTCATCGAAAAAAGTGGAGCAAATTTAGAGCTCAAGGATCGGAAGTCATGGTTAAAATAAGGAATCAAAATTAATGTTTCTCGAATTTAAATTTGTTCTAGCGTGATTAAAAATACATAAATTCTCTCATGATTGTTGCTCCAAACATGTCTTCCACGTGACGGCTTTGTTTTCTCCATCAGACAGAAGGAAGTTTTAGCAAATACCCATTTCTTAATTTTAGCACCCTAGGATAAATTCCTTTGTAATTTATTTTTGATGTATCATCTGGCCTTGGAGAAGTACTTACAAAAGATTTAGTGATTCGGCTATTGTCCCTCTATCATAGGAATCTAAGGCTGCGAGGTAAATTTTCCAAATAAAGTATTTTGCTGAAATGATGATGATTTTGGAATTAACTCTACTAGCCTGTTTTGCAATGAAGAGTGTTACTTCCAGAATATGTGCAGAAACTTTTCAACTCCTATTCCTCAAATATGCTTTCAAA
Organism: Ladona fulva; assembly: GCA_000376725.2. Taxonomy (NCBI): domain Eukaryota; kingdom Metazoa; phylum Arthropoda; class Insecta; order Odonata; family Libellulidae; genus Ladona; species Ladona fulva. The sequence goes on along the minus strand of KZ312449.1, from coordinate 167,980 downwards.
TCAAAGGAGAACCGGACATGAGAACAGGACTCAAACCTGCATCTTCCTTTTTCCATTGCAAAAAATAGCACACCATGATAACTTGAGCTACTTTACTATTTGATAATACTTCACAACATTAGTCATTGTGAGCTTCCTCGGCGCTGGTTACATGGATTCTGGATGTTTCTCCGGGTTCCACTGCATCGTTTGTTGATGACAGTTTCACAGACCTGAAGACGTCTGCAGGATATTCAGCGAAGCTGTCGTCATGCAGAACAAACAACATGGTGGAACCTGGAGAAACATCCAGAATCCAAGTTCCCTTGGTCCAGTTTAAAATCTTACAACAGGAACTCACTGTTACACTATTTTTATTCATTTCCACTTCAAATGTTACCTTATGTAAAATAATTCCACTTCAAATTTTTATCTTTTAGTTATTACATAAAAAAATTATATATATGGTCCTAAAAATGTATTGAAGACTTTACTTACTTCAAAAAGAAGACTAGATTNAACTCTCTCTAAATACCCTCCTTGCAGACTGCAAATTCTCATCCGTGATCTACAAAAAGAAATGTTCAAAAATTATGACAAAGCTAGCGATTAAGTTAGGCCAACATAAATAACTTCAGGTATTAATCACCAACCATCTGTCCCCTTATCTCATCATCCTTGACTCTCTCCATCACCTCACTGAATTCATCCCAATAATTCACTGGGAGGGGAAAATAAAATGTTGCAGGCTGGTGCTCCTTTTGGACAAGTCTGCAAACCCTCACCCAATCTATCACATTATACCTTCTGCATCTCCTCCAGTGAAAGAACTCTCACTGCCAAGCTCTTCATACTGGACTCTAAACGAGTCATCATTTCCTTCTGCCTCTCCTCCATTCTCTCCATGCCTCTCGAGATTTTCTCCAGTGTACTGAAAATCTTAGAGGCATCCACATGTACCAATTGGCCTGAAAATAGAGTAAAATAACAAGGTGTACTGATTATGCGGTCAATGGAGGAGTATTCCCTGAAAAAATTGTGAATAAATTCGAGTATATTTCTTAAGTATTTGGAATACATGGATGAAGTATGATGTGAAAGCTATACATACATGCAACTTCTCTCATCTCCGTTGGATCTCTGTAAGATCTAGATGATCCAGCATAAGATTCATCTGAAACAAAGTATTGCAGACATTTGCCTTTAAAGACTTGAATGACATGTTAGTGATCATAATCTATTTATCAGCAAAAATACCGTACTTACCTTCATCAGAAGGAAACAAAGGAGGTGCACCCAACATAGACCTCGAGGAACCCTCCCTTCGATCAGGAACAGCATCGTGCACAACTTTCCTCTTGGGAGAACGCTTTCCCCTCCCATACTCCTTCTCCTGTAGGAGCTGAATGCGTTCTTCCAGGTCCGTTAAATCAGAGGAGTTGTTTAACACCTTCCTGGCCTTTCCGTAATCATCTGCAAAGGAAGCAAATGCTAATAACACAGCTGTGAAACAATCTTTCACAAAGTACCACTGCCAAAAAATAACTGCAAATGGATACTCATGTTATTCTTACCATGAATGAAACATCAGAAGACTGAAAGATGGCAGATGAATGAAAGATCAGAAGAAACTGATTTACTTACTGAAGGTTTCCTCATACACCTTTCGAACATGCCATGACTCCCACTCCGGCTGTGGCTCAGCCATCCTCCGGACCAAGGCAGTCACACTTAAGTACGTCTTGCTTGGCCACCAACAAAGTTTCCTCCCTTCCATCTCAAAGAGCCAAGAAAGTGGCACAGCAGAAACTGAGGGCATGCGGCTGCAGGCAACATCATCACTTTGCTGCCCAAACTCTACTATTTTCCATGCCATTCTACCTATAAAGAAAAAATTACATTTAAGATATAAAATATCAACAGATGTAATGCAGCCAATACAGACAAACATGATTGCCATATCCTCGTTAGTTGCAACAGGGTGTACCACGTGAAGGTGAGCCTGGCTTTAGGGAGGGAGAAGCTATTGGAGATTCATCACCTCCCCTTACACCCCGCCCCTTTGACTATGGCAAGGACATTTCCCAGACAGAGCGCAGGGGTCAACAACAGATAAGGCTTTCACTATTAGGAGTGCAGCATTACAGCAATGTAATGCTCTCCTTCACCACCCTTGCCAACAGGAATAGCAATAGCTTTGGCACTAATGCTACTTGCTGGCCAAAGTGAAAGTCTTCCAAGTTTCAAGCTCATGAAGATTCCAACATCGCTTGATTTTCTTGGTTCGCTGTAGTAATCCAACAGGTCATCCAGTATGTGCCCATGGATGTAGGTAACATTACCAACTGTGCCTATCTTGGACACCAACACCAATGACCCATCCTCCAGCAGAAAGCAATTGTCAGGCCTTCTCACAGCAACTTTAAAGTTCTTCACTAAAATGCTGCTGTAAAAGGGTGCCTGCAATCCAAGCTGCAAATCTTCTACATCTCTGAGAACTTTCACATGGTTTGCAACATGCGAGGAGACACTGAGCCCTATTTCTGCTCCCCTTCGAACTATCTGCTTTAGTGGTCTGTCACTCTTCCTGACCAACTTCTTCAGTCTCTGCAGCTTATTCTCGAACTTAAAGCAGCTTACTCTTTCTAAGCATCGATAATGAGCAGCATCATCATGGACATGAATGAGTGCATGCACATTATGGGATACACTCCTCCTCCCGTACAAGTTCTTGAAATTACTTGCGAAGTAGTGCATCAGCTTTTGAGCTGCACGTCTTCGGTGACCATATCTTACACCAACATAACACCTCATGGCATAATGAAATAACAGAAAATGTACATATACATCATCGGACACAATATCCTAAAAACATATGGTCCAGTGTACAGCATCACCTGCCGCAATTCGGTTGCCTTCCACCTTTTCACTTCCCTTACCGACCTGGGCTTCCTCTGAAATTCAGATGGGAGAAAATCTCTGATGTACTCCAATCGTTCGCATAACTTAGAGAGTAGCAGAGTCTGAAGATGCAAAAGGAGGGGTCCTGTCATCAAAAGAAAAAGGAGTTTCCTCATCACCCCAAGGCAGGCAAGGAGCATTTAGTCATAGGGGAAATTCTTGACCATGTCAATCTCGGGGAGATCTTCCAGGGGAGAACGTCCTCTATGATGCTCCTCTTGATCTTGCCTCCGGAAACCCTCGTCTGTTCTTATTGCAGCATCAAAGTCATTAAATGCCACATTGGTGTCTTCATACTCCCCTCTAGTGACACACTTCCGGCAATTGTAGTACCCAGTGTGGGAAACAGTATCGGTGAGGTATGAGTATGCAGGTGAATCCACTATGAAGGCAGTCATATCCTGCCTGAAAGGCTGAAATATCCCCATGATGAAAGGCTCTATTTCCGGGAAATCCCCAAATGCTACCAGTATTGGCCACAACTGGCTGTTGCTGCTCTTTGCAAGGGGCAGGCCATCAACATTGCATTGAAGATTCAAAGTCTCCGAACTTCTTAATACTCCTCATTTGCACCAACCTATCAAAATCCAAAATCAGCAGACTTACTAGACTTTGCCATAACTAAAAATGTTGTCAATATGACCCCTCCTTTAATCTTTTATGAACTCCCTTCAGACCATTACCCCATCCTCACCTCCTTTTTTGGAAAAATCAATATGAATCAAAACTCTTTCAAAATCATCAACTGGAATAGATTCACTGATTATATCTCCAACAAAATCCACATTATCCCCGAACTAGAAGCACCATTAAACATCCCCAAAATTGATAGTCACCTAGAGCTACTAAATAACTTGATTGCAGCAGGTAAAAATTTTGCTTCAGTTACCAGACAGACACATTCACCTCAACAGGCTAGCCTTNCCCCCCCCCCTCCTCATTCTTCTATGGATATTTAGGCTACTGTTTTAGTTTTAGTTTCCGAGCCACCTGATGATGACGTGAATACGTCGAAACCCGGTCGTGCTACATTAAAACCGCTGTGGAATAGTACAAATATAATCAATTTGTGTTATTGTGAGAGTTAGAATAACTAACTGTCAGTTAATTATTCTTCTCTCCCAAAGATGGCAGCATAGTTGTCAAATATTGAGAACAATACTTGCTAAGCGCGACCACAGAGAACCCCAACCCCCGCTGGTGGGAATTCTTCAACTGTTACTTTTCTCGCAAACAACGGCTATTTGGAGCTATTCTCCAACTCTAACATCTTACCACAGCCATGCTCCTTTTCCTTATAGATTAGAAATTTAATGATGTTCTATTTTAGACTCCTGAAATTTCAGAATTTAAACAATTTTCCCACAAAAATATTAACTCGAAGGTAGTGAATGTTGGCTTAACTGTGAGGTAAGCTTGAAATAAATTTCTCAATCCATTATTTCCCTTTTCAAATGCTCCTTTCCAACAACCTTATCTTTAATCACAACATGTCATCATTCTTCTACCACTGCCAAGCAAGATAATTCAACCGATGACTTTATTGGAACCTTTGGTACAATTTTCTAACATTTTGCAATTCTATTACTTTGAGTCAAACTATTGTCCTTCCTGAAATTAACATCTCCACGATTTTCTTATTTTAATTTTTCTGATAATGATATTAAGTCAACCAACTTCTTAATTATTTGAAATTGCCCATTTAGATACTGGTTTGATACTAATCTAAGCTAACCTTAACAGACACTTTCTGCCTATTTACAATCATTGCAGGGCAGTCATAAATTGAGAGAGAGGTAAGGCTGCATTACATAAGTAATGAATGACATCCATGATATAGATAAAATTGGTTATATATGTGACATAGATATAATTGGTTCAAAAGTTTTTTTTTCTTATTTCTTATCAATCTCAATGGAAATGGCAATTTCTGTGAAACATAGCAATGGTACACACTTGATGCTTTTTGCTTTGAATTCTATAATTTTAAGGATTATAAATGTTTGTATTCTTTAACAAGAACAAAATAAGTAAGCACTTCGTTATTTCCACAGAGAATATTTAATCTAACGACTGGTTTCGGCTCGCGCCATCATCAGGTTAAGTTAACCATCTTTAACAAGAGATATTAAAAGTTCTCCAACGTAATTACAAGGATATAATGCCAACAGCTGTAATTGATATGAGTAAATATAACAGAAAACTTGTCATAGAACCAAACTAACTGAAATTTTACTTTCAAAAATTATCTTTTAAAATTAAACTTAGAATATGCAATACATTCTCAAACTGTCCAGGGTTTGGTCAGTTTGGCTGATAGAATTGTACAACTTCACAGCAGAAAAGTACCTGTTAATGATTAGATACTTAATCACAATAGTTAAAACTACAGATGTAAAACTGACCTGTGGGTAATGGCTGGCAGTATCAGGAAGAGGCCATCCAGTAACGATATCATACAAAATAACACAGCCAAGAGAGTGAGCCAGAACTGACACTTTACCTTTGTTCCTCTCAAAGTTTTTGTTGTGACGAGTAAACATTGAGTAAAGTCTATTTAACTCAGTACACAGGCCTTGTCTAACCTACGAAAGAAGATAAAAAAAAGTCAGAAATGGAGTTACACAGAACTGGAGGAGCAAATAGAGGCAAAAGGTATCCCTCAGAAGCACACATTGTATACAAACAGACCTCTCATGCATAAATTAATTTGCAATATCTTCCCATATTTTTAGTTCTCATAAACATAGCTGAGGATTCTTTTTCCCACTGCAATAGGAACCTTTCACTTCCCACTACCCTAATTACCAGATACTTGATAATTTGCAATTATGTATTTCGTGGAATTTCCAAGAGTGTAACCTCAGCAAAAGACAACACCTAGGTATTGGACACTGAATTGACAATTTCATGAAGGGGCCAGAAGAAAATGAATTGAATACAAATACACACCTCAGCACCATATAATGGACTAGTGTAATACATTACATCCATTGCACTTTCGTTCAGTATCTGACGAAGGCCTAGCACTTTATGGGGGGTGATGGCTTCCACAATATCTGAAACATTAGAAAATCATAAAAGCTGAATGAGATTCAAGTGCCAACATGTCTCACACATACTAAAAAGCTTGTCAAAGAGATAACACCAATATTTAAATAAAGGACTTACCTCCATCTAGCTTTAAAGAAGATCTCCATTCCACGGGGAAAAACTCAATTCGGAGATGAGAAGATGATGGAAAATATTTCTGTTTGAGCCACGATACACAATCTCTGAAACTATAAAATGAACAATAACATTAAAAAGCAAAAATATACCTTTTTAAATTCAAAGATAAAATATTCAAGAAGAAAGAGTTTGGAGAGATATTTTGAGTGGAGATACTCACGCAGTACTATTTCGAATGATATTTCCAGTGTCCATTTTTTGCCCAATGCCATGAATAACAAAAACTAAATGAGTCACATCTACTGGACGGTCACTAAGGGTTGCTGGGACCTTGTAGCCCCGGTAGAGGCGGTAGCCTGTAGCTAATGGCGATCGGAGAATCCAAATCATTAACAGATTCACTAATTCCTTGTTTAAATGTGATAAAGAATAAATGTGCATAAAATCGTGCTAATGTAGTGCACTTTTTAATACATAGGAACGTAAATCAATTCAGCTGTTGAAATCATTATATAGTAAATGAAAATGAAATAAATTTGACTGGAAGTACAATGAATTCATTCACTGCGTCACAGCATGCTGACTCACTTTTTTGAAAACCAAGCTTTTGAGTAACACTTCTGACAAGTTTCGATGAGGTTGCCTCGCTATATAAATATACCTCTCGCGAAGTGTGCCATTCAACGTGGAAATCCGGGAAACTCTTCTTATGAAGGGCTGCTAAATACAAGGCTTAAATAAATTCTTTATAATAATATTTTGGCATAAATAAGATGTGGATTTACAAAAACTATTTCGTTATCTCTAAAAACAAATATTTGGCAAAATGACTAGATTATGTACCGGATTTTGCAACTTTCGCTGGGTCGTCGCGTGCAGAATCCACCAACTTGTCACCATAAAACAAATTCAGATGTTCAGATTCCAAAGTATCACAATATGGTGATTCTAAGGGTTGCCAACTTCCATCATAAAACCATGTTCCTCTCATTACGGCACACTCTTCCCCTACAGTTTCATAATGGTTAATTAATAACGAAGTTAAGTTAGACCTTTTAACTGTAACATAAAAGAGTAATACTTTACCCGGCCAGTAGATTGAAGCGCATTTCCACAAATCCAGATCTACTTCATACATGCCTCCTCTGACCCCAATACATCTATTTAGTCTATTACTTTCAGGCTCTAACAAAGGATGCTCCGATGAAGGAGTTGAGGAAACACTACCTTTCCTCGACGTATTATCGGAATAATTGTTACTCTTACTAAAAACATCACAAATATTAGTAGTGATACCAACACTTTCTGAGAGTGTGTCTTTTTCTTCGCTCGATTTCGGAAATTGTCGGCGAAACGTTTTGCGATATGCTTGTTCAATTCTAATTGAATCGTAACCACTGAATTCGATCCATCTTTTATCATTGTCACTTTTATGAAACCAACGAACTTCTTCGGGTGACAGCTCTCCGTCAATCAACTTTATCTTAATATCATCGCAAGTAGTATTTTCCCAAGAGCTTCGGAAGTGAGAACTGCTACAGGATTCACAGAAGATAGGAGGTTTGCTAGAATCATCTCCATCAGAAATTAAACTACCACTAGATAAGTAAGACGAACTCGCTGTCTCCGGATAGCCGTAACTTCGGTCATCATGAATTGGTGTATCAACAAATTCACCAACTCTATCAAAGTCTGAATTTATTCCTCCGTCGGCGGGTGAAGGAAAATTCATCTGAACCGATAGAAAGAGTTAAGAGCGAGTACTAACTGAAGATATTTACAAAATCTAGAACCTTACCGCACAGAGGAGACTAAAAAAAGAATATCGAATATATGTGGAAGGAGGCGGGAGAAGCCGGGGAAGGAAGAGAAGTGAAGTATCTCGCCAGTGTGAGGAGGGAAATTTAAATTAATGCCGTAGTTAGGTTGTATTATACTAGGTATCAAAACCTAGAGTACACAAAGGTTGTGGATGTTTCTAAAATCTCTTTTACCGTTATTTATTTTTATAGATGGTTTGGGAAGTATAGTAACTTTTATAAACCATATGATGTATTTGTAGATGATGATGTCTTTGATAATATTCAGTTTATAATTTAGTTCGGCCTTTTAATAAAAATATTCCTATTCTTTCTACATAACAAATATGTTAATCAGTAGAAAAAAAAGAAAAGAATAACAATTGTGAAAAATAACAACGTGACAGGGACTAAAACCTGTTAATAGCTGTTTGCTATTTAAGCAATGTGATTGGTTAAGCTGACCAGTTCAACGGAAACAATCGTAGCGTGTGGTCNCACGAGGGGGGCACACGACCTCTTCGCCCGATGTGACTCCGCACTGAACTGAAGATGGCCCCGGAGAGGGCAAAGGGAGATCAGCCGTACGCCCTATAGACGGAGAATGGGAAAAGATTAAAAACAGTATCAAGGATAGTGCGCAAGTATCTATTGGGAGGGTCAAACAAAACAAAATTAGGAAACCGTGGGTGACGGTAGAAATAATAAATAAAATGGAGGACAGAAGGAAATGGAAAAGGGTTAACACAGGAAAAGGACGTAGAATGTATAGGGTTCTCGATAATGAACTGAGAAGGGAAACAAATAGGACAAGGGAACAGTGGTGGAAGGGTCAATGTAACGAAATAGAAAAGCTGGACGAAAGTGGGAGGGTCGATCTAATGTATAGAAAGGTGAAACAGTTAACGGGAAATAAAATACCAAACAGAACAACCACAATAAAAGATAATAATGGAAAAGTTATACGAGATCCAGCCAGCATAAGGGAAAGGTGGAAAGAATATGTCGAGGAACTATATAGGAAGGACATGGAGCCAACAAACAATGTTAGAGCGTGAACAAGAAGTGGAGGATGATGATGTTGGACCTGGGATATTAGATAGTGAAATTGATAGGGCCTTGCGTGATATGAAAGGAAACAAAGCAACGGGCATTGATGAGATACCAGTTGAGCTACTTAAAAACCTGAGGGGAAAGGGTAAGGGAGATTTCTATAATTTATGCAGATACATTTATGATAATGGGGAGTGGCCACAGGATTTCACTAAGACAATCCTGATTCCTTTACAGAAAAAGAATAATTCTTCTGAATGTCGGGATTATCTTACAATCAGTTTAATATCTCACGCGNTCACCGGGTAATTTCTACGGAAAAGATGAAAAGACCTCAAAATACTCGGCATTCCTTGAAAATGGCATCAGTGGTCGATGCCGAAACGTCGGTGAATAACCACGAACTTACCCAGATGATAACCCGTGAAGAATTCCTTTTCATTATTCACCGGGAAAGCAGCAAATCTTATTTCAATAGTCGACTCAATTAGAATTATTAATAGAAAATAACTTTATTGTAAATACGATAAATCAATCCGTTGCTGTCAATCACTGAAATATTTCCGTTCTGGAAGACTTCGGAAAGCATTAAAGCCTATCCTAAAATGTCTTTGTTTAATCCGATATAAAAAAATTGATCTCTAAGTACGAAATTTACTTTGTTTCTTAATTCCAAAGCAAATGTTTATAAAGAGACTGATATGACTTCTACGTGTATGGTTCTGGAACTGCAAACTACCCAATGAGGTACAAATATTCTCACAAATGGAAGCATTACAATTCCATAGAAATAATGTGGTGTTGTTTTCTTAGATATTCATTAGTGATGTGAATGGAAATATATAGTTTATTTAGAACATGTTGGAATTCGTTTATTTCATAGATCTCTCTCATTGTACGAGTACGAGTACATCATCGTATTAACTAAGGTTATCAATTGTAACAGTTAATTTTAAATGTCGAACAAAAGAAATTTATATTCTGTATTAAACAAAAATTAAAAAGGCTCTAAATAAATATACATTGTCATACACCCAATAAATTTTATGAAATTTCCTTCTGATCTCATCCAAGTGTGATTATAATTAAGTCATCATAAACCAGTGACAATATGCATATTAAAAAACTTTCTAAAGATAATCCTTATTAATACTTTACGGGAATGACATTCTTCAGACTACCTTTGCTTCGATTGCTTTCAAAACGTTGCATAGTGTAGAAATAATGCTGAGGTATCGGTAAAATGCATGTTTACAAGAAAATCTAGCAAAATAAAGTCAATAATTGATTGCAAATCGAGCGCAGAACTAAAAATTCTGCATTCAAGATTTCCCAGCGGCGTCTTATCTACGTTATCTTTACTCTGGGTTTGGGCCTTTAAAGCGATAAGCTTTCCCACCACCAACTTCGCCCTCCTTTATACCCACACCATTCACGCGAGGGGAAGGTTATCTGCCTCAATAGCGGACAAATACTGGAACCAACTGAACCGAAATCTCGTCGCGAATTCAGCTTGATCTAAAGATGAGCCTTAAGGATTGAGCGTGGAAAAATTTTGTATATCTTATTATTTCGTGTCATAAGTTAGAACAAAGGTTCGTTTTAGCATATGATCCCAGAAACATGTCCATTAAGATGCGTGTTGGTCCTCTCAAATCCGAGATCGTCATGGAGGGTGACGTTCCGTCGCGCGGATTCGGCTCTTGCATCGCCATCGAAAATTCGTTATATAAATCGGCGTCGAAAATTGTCGCGGGATTTTATTTTAGATTCCTCTTCAGGAAGCTTCAAAGAACATCGTGGTATAAGTTATCCCGTGTACATCGTGGTACAACACTACTACTATTTTCCTCGCTTTAAGTGGAAATTTGCCGTAAAATATAGGGTCCGCCATTTTGTTGTATAACTTATGCAAATATTCTACTGTGATCATTCAAACCAAGTAATATGAAGCATACAAAATAGTTTTATAATACAGCATCGTTTTTACTCGATGATTTTGCTCATTTGGGTTCAGTGTTGGCTTGAAGTTGAAGAAATTTGTGAAAAATGGAAGACCGGCATTTTTCGTAAAATTTTATCAACTTTGATCCCCTGTAGAATTTTAATGCACCGGAATAAAAGTAAATGATTAGGTAGTAATATGCAGAATTTACTTAAAAATAGCCATGCGAAGTTTCAAATTCCGCGCTCAAGAGAACCATTTTCTTATTTTTGGCCAGCTTTTTTCGATTCTAGCCCACTGTGCGTCGTAACGTAATTCGTAAAATTTACACTCAATTTTTAAACTAACGGTCGGCATTAAAAGATGATACTTTTCAATTCAAACGCTTTGTATTCCAATATATTCCACATAGAATAATAGAGCACTCATTCAATGCTATCAAACTACCTCTTCTTTATCTTATTAATGAATCATTTAGTCCAAATTCATAGTGAGTAACCAACACGGTTTTCGTAAGACACGATCCTGCGAGTCTCAGCTAGCGTTGTTAGTTCACGACATTTTGAAATCGGCAGAAAATAAAAAACAAGTCGACGCGATATTTTTAGATTTTCGGAAAGCATTTGACAAGGTTCCACATGAGAAATTATTGTA
>KZ312449.1:127173-141658 GCA_000376725.2 Ladona fulva | reverse complement strand
TGCTTTTATCCTTATATTATGGTGAATTTTACTCTCATATTATTTTTAGTATCCGTTTTTGGGGTTCTTCGCCCCATGCTGATGTAATTTTTAAGATACAGAAGAGGGCTGTAAGACTAATTTGTAATGCTAGACATGATGCACCATGCCGTCCGTTATTTCGGAAAGTTAATCTCCTGCCAGTCCCATGCATTTATATTTACGAAATGCTAATGCACACTAGGATGAACCTTTCGACCTTAGTAAAAAACAATGAGGTCCACCATTACGAAACACGTAGGAGTAAGGACCTATATAGACCATTCTTAAGAACCAAAGCTACTGCATTAGGTCCTAAATCCATGGGACTAATTCTGTATAATAAGTTACAGGATAATCTCAAAGAAACATGTTCAATATATGCTTTTCGTAAGAAATTAATTGATTTTTTAAAGAAGCATGTATTTTACTCGGTTAACGAATTTTGTGTGTATAAGTGACCTGTATGCATGATGTATGGTGATATATTGACTCATATTTTATTGATTCATATTTTTATTTGTCTTGACATATTCTATATCAATGTATTGATCATTGAATGAAAATAAATTGAATTGAATTGAATTGAATGTGGATAAATATTCTGCTTTCCCAAAAGTGTGCAGCTCTCTATGTCTTTTTCTCTCCACTGAGAATTAACTCGACATCATTTTTCATAATTTTGGATCTAATGTTACTGCAGGTATGGAAGAGGAATAATAAAGTATTCTTTCAAATAAGAAACTACCTCTTCTTTATCTTATTAATGAATTTTTAAGGCTGAGAGTGTATCCTTCACCACTTAAGTCTGCTAAAATAACTCTACTCTACCTTGAAAAAACTTGAAATCTTTTCGACCCATCTCTATTATTAACTAATTAGGGTTAATTTTTGAGAAAGTTTTTTTATAACAGCTTGGTTCCTTTTCTTGAGTCGTATCACCTATTATCTAATTCTTAGCATGGCTTTAGGCAAAAGAGATCTACATTTACTGCCTATTTGCAAATTGTTGATAAAATTCAGTCAGCATTTGATAACAGATATGAAGCACTGGGTATGTTCTTCTACTTTTCAAAAGCTTTTGATAGTGGCAGTCATAAATTTCTCCTTCAAAAGCTTCTTTTATATGGTATTAGAGGTATCCCTTATCATTGGATTGAATTGTATCTACAGGGGAGATGTAGCAATGTTGTACTGAGTGATAATGGTACTAAGTATGTATTTCATAGCAAAACTGTGCAACAAGGGATCTGTTCTTGGGCCAGTAATTTTTCCTCTTTATATTAATGACTTGCTTGAATGCCTTCGATCAAAAGATGGATGGTACCAATGTTATTCTGACAGATAATAATATTGACGCTAAGGAATCTAATATCATATTACCGTATTTTCTGGTAGATAACCCGTGCATTATCTATACAACAAATATAGAAAAATGATAAAAATAATAGTGCGTGATATGGAAAATTTCATTTCATTGAACTTGGTAACAATGACTAAACAACACAAGTCATATATCTCGGAAGTCGCAGAATATATAATTACTTAGTACTAGGGTAATTTCATTTCAACCAACGTATTGTAAATGTTAACGTAATCAAATAACTCCATTCGAAACACAAGAGTAATTATCATAAATATTACAGTAGTGAAAAAACATTCTCGTCAGCATAATAACAATTTTGAAATGCGCGTTATCAATGCATTTATCACAAGAAATTTTTGAATTGCGTGTTATCTATACATTATCACAGTGAAGAGGTTTTTAAAATGCGTGTTATCTAGTAAGTGCATCTTATTTACCAGAAAATACGGTAGTACCAGATTCAACCAATAAGTGGTGCTCTGAAAGTAGTCCGAGTTTGAATGTTGATAAGTCACAATTATTATATTTTGCTTACAAAAATAAAGCTCACAATTTCAGTGTTGCAATGGAAAATCATGTTATTCCACAATTTTACTCAACAAAATTTTTAGGGACAGTAATAGATAGCCAGTTGTCCTGGCTTGAACATACATATTAATAGATAAAGTAGTAAACTTAGTTTGACGTGCTACCTCATTAGGAATATTATGAATACTGTTTCTCTTGAATTGCTGTTATCTTTATAATTTGGTGATTTTTATTCACATATTATGTTTAGTATCCACTTCTGGGGGTCTCACCCATACTGAAGTTGTTTTTAGAATGTGGAAAAGGGCCATAAGACTAATATGTAATGCAAGACATGATGTTCCAAGCCATCTATGGTTTCATAATTTTAAGCTTTTGCCAGTTTTTTGCTAATACATATTGGATATAGTTATGTACACCAGAGTGAACATCACAAGTTTGATGAAAAAAATTATGTGCACAGTTATGAAACACGTAGGAAAGAGAACCTTTACAGACCTTTTTTAAGAATGAAGAAAACTACTCTAGGTCCCAAATCGATGGGACTTATTTTGTATAATAAACTAAGTGACAACATAATAGAATCCTGCTCTGTACATTCTTTTCGGAAAAAAGTGGAGGATTTCTGATTGAATCTTCTGTGAGTGTGTATTGTATGTCCATTTGACTTATGACTTTTATTGTATAATTATTATGTCTAATTGATTTATGGCTTTTATTGTACTTGTATCATTATTTTGTAGCACCGACGTATTCTATATCATTCTATATGGTCCTCGAATGAACTAAAATTGAGTTGAAATGAATTTAACGTACTTGACGTGCATTCCTTACGGATTATGGGCTCTTGGGTTCGAATCTTGGCTTTCTGACAGATGTGAATAGTTTTGGTGTCCTTTCAACCTCGTTGAAAGAGAATGCAATTTGTTTCACATCTCCTCATCAAGCCGTCTCTGAGATAGATAGTGGGACGGACATTTTGCTTTTTATATATAAGTATAATAAACCCCGACGAACATTCCCAGCCCACTCTGCCTTATTATGTACAGATCCAGTTGAGAAATAAGAATCCGATTTGGAGCAAATGTCATTATGCCTTTCTTTTCCGAAATAAATGTGTGAGAGCGCCTCTTTCGGCGCATCACGTGACCTTCCCCTCCATCGATTCGCACGAGGGAGGGAGTCGAAGGGGCACTTCCCCTTGCGCCTCCATGTTGTCTGCAGCGCATCTCCGAGGAGGGCACACGACCTCTTCGCCCGATGTGACTCCGCACTGAACTGAAGATGGCCCCGGAGAGGGCAAAGGGAGAGCAGCCGTACGCCCTGAGGAGCGGCCTTTGGCAGATCGGCTCGCAGGCGTGGCACATACTCGTCGACGGCCCTGGGGTGCAGGAGGACAGCGGCAGGCTGTTCGTCATAAGACCATTAGGTGAGTGAAGCCTTACGCCGCTCTCTGCGTCATAATCCTCGGGATATCCCTTTAAGTCGTCGCTTTGGTGTCAGTTGTTTGGGTTGGAGATAGTTTGATATCGGAAGTGTCACCAGGTGTAGTTTGGGCCATGTCGCAGTCCATTGGCTTGGGGAGGATGTGTGGCAAACGCGGGGAGGAGAAGGCCCCGCTGATCGAGATGTCGGATTTGAAATGCAGCGAATCCAGTGAGTTACACAGCCGATGAGCGACCCTCTCCCTAAACACGCTCCTTATTTTTTTATTTAATTTCACTTTAATTATTTTGTGCTGTTTCTTTTATGTCTTAATTAATTTCCATTGAGAAGTGCTACTGGTACCATTGCTATATTGATTTGAAATGTTTATGTAAATCTTTTGTTTTTTTTCAGTTTATTATTCACTACTTTTTTTATTTTCCCAATGTTTACTTTATATTTTCTTTAATTATATCTTACTGCTCACTTCTTATAATATAAAATCCTACATCTATTTGTATGTAAATATATGTAAGAATTACGCATTTCTTTTTGTCTGTTTTTTTCCCAGCTGTGTTCCAGCTGACTCGATAACTTTCCTTTCCCTTATTTTCCCGTCTTCTTTTCAATTTAAGTCGCTACTGTCAGTTGGTTTCGCAGGTTGTTCACGCCTCCCTTCACGTGGGTGATTTCCTGCGGGGTCTTAATTTTTTTCCTAAGAGCAGGTTATTTCAAATCCACATAATAGTTCCTTCTTTTGTTGTTTTTCTTTCGTTCAAATCCCAATTCATCTTTCATTCCATCTCTAATTGTAAAAAGGGACTGACAATCCCTTCAATAAAGACGGCGTAATGAAGTGATTAAGCAGTATATTATGGGAACCGACTGCTGCCAAGTTCCATTCGAGTATAAAGAGTACTTAATTTCATTTAAAAACGATATAGTTAAATGTCAGATGTCCAGAATCACGCATAATTTAATTAAATATAAGTTAATTTCAGCGTTTAATTTTTCTCCGCGTGATTGGACGATACCTGGTGGAACTCCATGACTAAATAAAAGATCACGACTTCGTATTTCCCACTACTAATTGTTTAATGCGACCAGTTTCGGCCATCATCAGGTCTCCTGATCTGATAACCTGATGATGGCCGAAACTGGTCGCATTAAAAAATTTGTTGTGGAAAATACGAAGTCGTGATCTTTTATTTAGTTTCATCTATTATTATCATTACTATTATTATTGTTGTTCTCAGCAATGCTGTTGTTACGCCTCATGGCCACATGCGTTATATTGCTGGATGTTTAATAATTAAACACTCTCGGGACAATAGCATAGCCTATTCTTTTAGCAGAAATGAGGGCAAATGCTTGAAACATTATCTCGCTAATTAAAGTTTCGCTCTCCCCCACTTCCTATTTAACTCCTGTGCTTTATATGAATAAAATTAATATGTAGAGGCTGTACTTGAAGCATTATAATAATATCTACATAACCTTCTTTATTAACCTGGTCATTTTAGTTTCTCGACTTGTATTTTTCCATTGTCCGATTTCATTTTATCTTCTATTTCTTTTGTATACTTTTCATTTATTGGACTTTCTTATTCATTTATGGATTTTCTTTCACCTTTATATCTTGTTATAATTTATGAGATTTTTTGCGATTTAAAATCCTCCAACTGTATTCTACATTTTTAGTATATTGAAATCTAAAATCGTGACATTATTATATAAATATTCATATTTTCGCACTCTAATGTTAGAATTTTTATTTTTACAATTTTACTATGTAATTATTTGTATTACTGAATATGTTCATAGGATTAGTTTCTATGTTTTGCCGTATGTTATTAAGTTTGTTTTTGTCAGACGATTTCTTCGTCTTTTAAATATGTCTGTTTACTTGGCTTCTTTATCACATCCTTTTCGTTGGTGTTTTCCTGCGGTCGATTTTTTCTCTCAAGTTTAACGCAGGTTTTCTAACCTCTAAAATATTTCAGTGACCCCTGTCTATTTGTTAGTATCGAAATTCCAGATCTCTCTTTTAATTTCAAAGACGTTGATTTGGATGGAAGAATACATTTGCATTTAAAACCTGAAAACCGCCAGTGGCATGTGGCAGGGGGTGTAAAGAAACGATAATCCTATCACACCAAAACAGCTATTAGCTTCTCCAAAACATCGCTGGAAAAACGACAGAAGTTAATTAAGTAGTTAGACAGAAGTTATTAATAGAATTAACTATCCGTCCTGGCAATCACTTCCTTGAATTGCATCTTAGTTTTCTCGCGCTTGTTGCTAACTGGAATATCAGCTATCTCGTCGATGCGATCTGAAGTGAAGTGAAACTTTTGGACATCGGTAATCACGTCTTCTATTCCCAAGCAAAGGCCACCCGAGGGATAGCCGAAATGTCGAATCAAAAAGACAAACCACTCTACCATCTCATTACTAGTAAATTAAATAAAATTCTTTGAAAAAGTGAAAACGGAAGAAATTGAGATTGTCCTTGGACAAGGTGGTGACAAGACAAGACAATGGTGACAAGATGGTGAATAATACGGCGCTATGTTGCAGTATTTCCAAGCGTGCCGTGAAAAGTATCAGTAAGGAAATTAGGAAAAGTGATCATGGAATTAGTATTCCCAAAAAGGATGCCACGAATTGTATTGGATTTCCAAGGCGTTCTTAGAAAAAAGACTTTTACTTTGTGAGAAGTTTACCCAAAAGGTGCTCATGTATCAGCTGATTTGCGCGAAGAACATGACGACTTTCCCTAGCTGGGCATATCCATAATGTGTCTTGTAATGAGGGGATTAGGATTTAAGTATAACTGTAAATATAATTGTATGAGACACGAGCAGTTCATGTGGCAATCCCTCAGGGAAAAGACAAGTAAAAGAATTAAGACGAATAAAAGTGCCATTATCTTTTGAGCGCCTCAGTTTTAGTTACGGAACACTCAGCAATGCTTGGCGCGCAATTAGGAAAATTCGCTTTCCCTTATTTTTTAAAATCATTTAAATTGGATGTAATAAAAATTTCAACCGCGTAGGATCAAATTTGTAGGAGGAGATCGATTTTTAATTCAGACGTTTATCAAAGTTTAATCAATCATAATCGGATCTCAGAAACTTGGATTATGCTTCAGGACTATATACCGCATTTCTGCTAAAAGTCTGGTTTTTCTGTGACTCCTGGTCATTGTTCCACAAAAGTGTGAAGATGACAGAGTCATGGATTTGCGTGAATTTACCGTGTTTTCATATGGCTAACGTCGACTCAGATAAAGCAGGAGATTGATACTGACTCTTGTTGTATGTCGTTTTAATGGCAAATAAATGCTCATTCGTACGATGTATAACATGACCCATTATAATGACAGATCATCTAAAGGGAACGCGTCAAAGTCCAGGGCTATACTATGTTCAATCCGAGAGTAATCCTACTTCGTGAAAATCCCATATTGCACAGAAATATTCGAGGAGAGGTCGAATTATGGAAATAATGGCAATTCTTTTACTTATAGCCCTGTTAACCTTTTTTGTCTCAATATCGCCCAAATAAGGACATTTATCATTGTACTTTATCGACGTTTTGGGATCTTCCGAATGTATCGTTCAGTGATTCTTTATATTTAAATAGTTTTTGATTTCACCGACCTACTCCACAGGAACGGTCATTTTAGTCTCTGCCATTTTAATTCATTATTAAATTTTGTAAATCCATTGGTAATCTTGACAACGTAAGCCATGTTTGACCTGGAAATAATGTTCATTCCCTAGCTTTATCTGAATATTGAACGAGAAAATAACTTCTTCGAGAACCAGCAGTTATAAATATCTTTTTCTGAATTCAGACGATTTTAGGATTCACTCTTCGTGAACAATACCGAGATCTAGCACTCATACAACATTTATATATTTAATCTACGCAGCGTTCGGCTAGTTAATATATTTTTTATGATGATGAACATTGGCAAAGCCGAATGCGTGACGGCTTTATATTTAAATATATGCAAGTGTATATTAATAAGTCGCCCTTATGTTGAATTTATCGACGTTCTCGCAAGATTTTAACTATTACTATGTAATGAATTCTAATAAATTTTGGCTCCATGGATACCATGTAAACAAAAAGTTGTTAAACGATGTTTTACATTCTTTAGAGATATATTACTTTAATTCTTTCTGCATTTTAAGATCCGGGTTATTTATATGAAGAATCGGAGTATTAACGGTTTATATGCGTAAATACAACGCAATATAAACAAATATGCTTAAGCCAATGAGAGTGAAAATAGTAAAGAACTCCTTGAATACCATGAAACAAAACATTTTTAAAGGATGTTAAACATGTTATGGAGAGATATATCGTTTATTTTTTCTGCATTTTAAGACTGGTTATTAATCAGTCTATGACTTTGAATATATACTGTTTAATATTTATAAACTTTATATAAAAATGATAAGACCAGCAGGGAACAATCCCACGGGTTGGACTGGTACGTTTCGAAGTATTTCCTTTTCTGATTTCGACATGGGCTTTTACACGCAATGAAACTTTTTCTAAAGATGCGTGAGCTCCGCGTCTGAAAAATAAAATATTTAGGGGCTTGCTTTTTATGGGCTTCGTGTCGAGAAATTGATTGTGCGACTGTCGCACACTCTTAATGCCGGAAAAGCAACGTTCGATCCAAATCGTACTCTCACACTTTACTCTGTAGTCTATTTAACTGCTTTTCTTCAGTTAATCCTTTGCAAGAAATCCTTCGAATATTAGGAGGCAGTTACGGTAGAGTCAGTTAAATAATTACAGAGAAAGTGTGCTCACGAAAGAAATCATGCGATCGCCTTCCCTAATTTCACAAAGACTGTGAAGTGAAAGATAAACGATAGAGTATCGGTTATCCGAGTCGCGATTAACCGAGGTTCCTATTTAACCAAGGTACATCTTTGTGTGCTTTTCCTTTCTCATTTTATCCAAGGTACATCTTTGTGTGCTTTTCCTTTCTCATTTACAAATGTAAAATACTGCTTTAATTACTTTTGCTGTAACTGCAAAATTTTCACTCAATGAAGACAAGCAAACGTCGGCAAAATAATTTAATCGGAGAATCTGGAGAAATAAAGCGTATATTATGAAGGGAAAGGGAAATTTATTTTTAAAAGTGGCTTTTCAACTATGCATATACTTCGTAATATGGCAAGGCATAGCGTGTTCCTTTTATGATTTACGTACGCCAGATGACCCTTCCGTATTATCCGAGTTTTCGATTATCCGAGGTGGCCCCGGTGCGTATTAACACGGGATAATTTAGTCCTACAGTATTTCCATTTATAATTGAACGATATCCGAACGCAAACATGTATTTATTTAACAAATGAAGGGTCAAAGAATAACAAGACAAGGAAATCATCGAGTAATTCGAATATTTAGATATCCTTTCTCGTATTAATAATTAACTAGTTTAATCAATTACTGCCTCTCGATACGGCTCATTATGTTTCAATTATAATGACCACCTTCGTGAATGTATTTATCTCTGTAACTTACGTAAGAAAAGAATTGAGGGACAAATTGAGAAACTAATTTCCTGCGCTTCCAAGTAATACAGACAAGGGCGTAGCCAGAATTTGTCTCTGAGGCGGAGAAAAGGCGAAATTGCCCGCATTCTGGTGGATGGCAAACTTGTGCCCAAATGCAACAACGATGAAATAATACAACGTCTTTATTAGGGTGAGATTGAGACAGTCTCTTCTTATATCTAACCCATACAGAGTATGACAATCAATCAGCTGAGCTGCCACACCGGGATATGAACCGTTTTCTTCGAAGGCGGACGCGTTGCCCACTTTGCTATCCGAAGGCCATCTTTCTTATAATTTGCGGTATTCCTTTCTTTTGCGGAACTAAATTAGGATTTATGGTCCCACGAAATTGAATACCAAAAGATAAGGAATGATGTAAGGATACTTAATATGTCTGTGGAATATTTGTTTCAATCGGATATTTCAAGAGTTTTGATGAAATAGACGAAATTTTAGTAAAGTTTTGTGGGGTGAAGAAAGCGTTCCCATGACGACTTCCCTTGTTGAATCCAATGCATGTTTTCATAAGAGTACACGGGGACTTATATGAGTAATGGTGGCAAGGTGAAGCCACTTTATCAAGAGGAGACAATTTCCTTCGCTATTACGGCAAACTAAATAAACTAATAATTAATATACTAAAAGACAAAGCTACGACTGTGTGAGTGTCCCATCGGTTTGTTGGATTGTCAAGATCAGAGGGGAGGGAAAACACCGAGATATGTATCAGTGTTGGGAGGGGAATATTTATATAACAAACGGATTATTAGCAAAAAAGAGGTCAAAAGAGGACTTCTATATTTCTAATGGTCAATAATTCTCAACAAATTTTAATCAAGATATTACTCATGAATTAATTTTCCGAATTCATAGATTCATCGTATATAGAAACCAAACTGTCAGTCCATCCCACTCCTCTCAATCTCAGAAACGGCTTGATGTAGAGATGTAAAACAAATTGCATTATGTTTCTACGAGGTTGAAAGGGCCACGAAAACTATTCACACCTCTCTGAAGGTTCGAACCCAGGAGCCCAAAATACGTTTCCAAAACAAATGCACTTCAAGTTCGTTTTTATGACTTGCAGAGAATGTTTATTTTGCAAAATTAAATTAGAAATAATGGTCCCACGAAATCGAGATAAGTGTCAGAAAAAAGAAAGTGGTTATAGATTCTTTTTCAGCTGTGAAATATTGACATAGGTTCAAAATTGCGAGAATTTTGATAAAATATACGGAAAATTTGTTAAATTTTGCTGCAATAAACAACTGATCCCCTTGGTGACCAAGGCTATTGTTGAATTCGAACTAGTATGTATACATATGCATAAGATGTGCAAATTAAAGAAACAGGTATTTACAGAACACCACTGAATATCCTATGGAAGGTGTACTTTGTAAGTAAGACTCCACAAATGAGGATTACAATCCCGAAATGGGGTACATATAGCCGTCCGACATGAATGCGGAACACATTATGTGAAGGAATTAAAAAGCAATCATCTTTCGAATGAAGACATCTCTTTAACTTCTCTCGATCGATTGCACGGCGCATTTCGCCGATAATGCTCCGCGCAAAGTGTTATGATATCCTTAGAAAAACGCACGTTCCAGGCAATTGAGGGCAGTAATGTTTGTATATTTCTTAAAGGTAACACATCTCGCGGATAGTCTTGTCTCTAAAATATTTAGCCCTATGGTTGATTGGAACTTTATCCATTAGCTAGGAGAGGCTTGCTATCATGAGTGAGGTAGTTTGCCATTGCCTTCCTCACTGAGTCAAAATGCTATAAGAAAAACAAGTGCACGTGAGAAAAGTACAATGACTCTACTAGTAACACTTTTGCTTGTATTGTCTATGTCTATGTAAGTACCCTGCAAGCTGCCTTTCGGCGTGTGGCAAGGGGTGCATGCACCATAACTCCATTTCCCTGATCGATTACTTTCGCGTATCGTTCGCGGAAAAAATTACTCCTTCAATCGATTCGTTCTAGCATCTATTCCCCTGATCTTTCTCGTAGTATCGGAACGGCCAATGTGGCATGCTGAACGCATTATATCGGCTACATCATCTCTGAACGTGCATTCTCTAAATTTATTAAGTAAATCGATACTTTTATGAAATCTTCTAACTTCTAAAGATTTCCATCTTGCATCCTGAAGCATCTGAGTAACGCTCACAGATTTATCGTGTTATATCGTGTCACACAGTTATTCTTCACAAAATGTATCGCCTTTGCGATATGTGGCAAATGTTTTGCCAACAAACCGAGTTTAACGCCCGCCGACTCTGGAGTACTCCTCCACATGTAACACGGATAAAGGTGAGCAATTTAACTTATTTGTGGGATTCACCGAAACAATTACTTCGTATTCCTCGTCCAATTTAAAGCGATTTAAGTGAAGGTCTTCAATTATTATTCTTAAAATACTGTCAATAAAACAGGTTTTACTTATAAGAGAAAATTCGATTTTTCTCTTTGAGCAAATAATCTCTTACAAACCCAATTTCATTGATTGGTTGAGAATCGAAGCAGCAGATTGTCGAATTGAGGATACTCTCTGCATTAAAGCGCCGATAAATGATTCAGCACCAAGGCCGGGTTGACCACGGCCAAACCATTAGCTAAAAAAAGCTTTGCAGGGGAAATGAGGCATACCAGGCTCGATGAGGAGTGAAGTAGTTTGCCTTTGATGTCCTCAATGACATGAGGTGGAAACTTACTGCTAACACCATTTACTCATTCGTATTTCATCACATCCAGTAGCAGAATAAAACAACCGATTATTATCCCGTTGCAATTCCAATGTACACATAAAAACCTCTTACAGTGCAGTCTCCACTATCCGATTAACCGAGGTTTCGTACCCTCCGAGGTATATACGTATTTGCGAGGTTACCTTTTTCACTTACATTTGCACACCGCTAAAATTACTTCTGCTACGGCACCTCAGACAAGCAAACGACGGCATAATATTGTAATCGGAGAAAAGCAGTGAGAACTGCATCTGTATGGTTGACGTATATATTATGAGAGAAAAGAAGAATATTTAATTCAATAACGCATCAAAATGATGTTTAAATGGTAAATACAAGTCTTACTACGTCAAGGCATGAAAATGATGAGATTATTTCATGGCCCCGATCCTAATCTAGCTAATCGGTTGCTTATAAGCTCCTTTCTTTTAAGGAAATTTGCGTCTGAGAGCATTTGAGCTTGCTTTTGTACCGTAGCACTTTCTTAACAAATTGCATCGCCTTGCGCTGCTTTTTCTCGAGTTCGCGAGCATTCGTTTCATGCGCTGGGTCCCATATACTCGCCGCATGATCCAGAAGTGGTCTAACTAAGGTGTAATATCATCGCTCTCTCTTCATCGCATTTACTTACAATAAGTTTTATGAAACCAAACTATTTAATTGCTTTACCGCAGACTTTTCGGAGATGCATCACCGAGAAGTTAACTCTTAAAAAAGAATCTCGTGATTCTGGAAGAGGTTTGTAACGCTTTAGGACGAGAAAATTGGGGATTGTATGAAGTTACACGGAAATGCAATCCACAGTATAATTTAATCGGAAAGTACTAATTCAAGCGCTTAGATACTCTTCGAGAAAATTCGGAAGTTACGATAGAAGATAGTTTTTCTTGGTCGGCCCTTTTATTTCCTAAGGCAAGTGAATTATTCCAGGGAACGCGGAAATCGCAGCTGCCATGGAGACGGAAATAAACTTTGGGTGGGTGACCCTGCGGTTCTTGTAGCATCACTAGTGGAAGGAAAGCTATACAGGTCTTATGTGGGAAAGAATACATACATATTCAAGTTTGTATGAGTGCATAGGAAAGATAAAACCGATTGGCACCTACTGACTGATTTTTTATTACTGATACTCGAGTTCGTAACTAAACAAGGAATTCCAAAGAAAAGCAAGTAACACCAAATGTTTTTCAGCGTCCAATCAGGTTACGCAAACAGTTAATTGGCTGATATTTTAACACGGAGGAAAAAAGTTTCCTTTTTTTCGCACACCTTAACGGAGCACTGACTTTGTAGGTCTATTTCCCAGGCAGTAATTATCTAATTGAAACAAAATTGAAAATTTTAAGAGACGGGGATCGTTCAAGAAGTCCTTATAGAAAGATAAAGATAAAACAAATTATTTTGTGTAGATTTCTTTTTATATTTCAGCTATCTCCTTTTAACTCTATGCACTTTTTTTAAGCGTTTCTCCAACGTTTTAAGCCGTCCAAAACGTAGGACTTCGGAGGTACCTCAAAAAAGGAATCTCTTTGGACGATGACCTCCTCGTTAGACATGAACCGTCTTTCGCCGAGCCATTTTTTTCAAGTTTGGAATAAAAAAAAGCCACAGGGGACCAAATCCGGTGAACACGGTGGTTGTTGTAATAATTCGAACTCTAATTCCATAATTGTGGCCATCGAAACTGCGCAGGTGTGCACCCGTGCATTGTCTTGATGGAAGAGGATATTTTTCTTTTTCAAATGAGGACGTTTTTTTCTTTTTTACTTCGTTCAACCGGTGCAATAACGACGCATAATACTCTCCGGTTATAGTTTGACATTTTTCCAAGTAATCGGTGTAGATGATTCCGTGTACATCCCAAAAAAACCGTGGCTATCACCTTGCCGGCCGATTTCACCGTCTTCGCCTTCTCCGGAGCTCGTTTGCATTCAAACACCCACTGTTTTGACTATTGCTCTGGATTGTAGAAGGGTATTGATGTTTCGTCCACAGTACTGTATCGACGCAAAAACTCCTCTGAGAGAAAATAAGGCACCCATGTTGCCGACATATTTCCCACTCAATTTTTAGTCCAAAATTGAAAACACTTACCTTGCGATATTACTGTAGCCTCCACTATTTCCCGCATCTTCAAAAATGGAATGGAATGGAAAAATAATGTGGAGAATATAGAAAGTGTATCTGAACGAATATGTGAGATAATCCTCAGGATAAATAAGCGATACTCTGTTCAGATCATCCAAGTTTATGAACCAATAACAGCAAGAGGCGAAGTGGAAATTGTTTATTTCTACCAGACTCTCGGCAAGGAACATGACAAGGAAGATCACTATTATAATATCATCATGGGCGATTTTAATGCTGACGTTTGTAAGCAAGAAGCAGATGATGCTATCACAGAAAGGCATGGACTAGGCCAGAGTAATGAATGAGGTCACCGCCTAGTAAAGTTAGCAGAGTGCACCAATATGTACATAACAAACACATATTTCAAGAATCCTACAAGGAAGTGGACTTGGAGAGGTTCTAATGGAGTAAAAAACGCAATAAACAAGATATTGGTTAACAAACTCTACTCAGTTTCTAATTATGAGGTACTAAACAACTTCAACACCGGAAGTGACAATAGGGTAGTTAGATTCAGAATGAAGATTAATGTCAGAATGAAGCGAATGAAGTTGGTTTCAAGCAGGAAACAGGAGGTAAGTATTACAAAATTAGAAGAAAATAGGAAAGAGTTCCAGCTGGAACTTAGAAATAGGTTTTCAGCACTTCAAGAAGTAGAACTGGAAGC
>KZ312449.1:87231-97546 GCA_000376725.2 Ladona fulva | reverse complement strand
TCACTACAGGATAGAAGATCAGAATACAGACGGAAGCTGTTCGATAAATTCATCAGCCCAGAATTTTCAGACGAGGTCGAAGACATTATAATTCCAGTTCAAAACGAACGCGATCTACGAGAGGCGTCGACCAAGCAATATAAGGAGATAATCGCCAGAACAGATAGCCACTTCTGGTCGTTTTTTCCTCGGAGCATTAGAGAGGCTAACAGGATAAATTAGGTACGAATATTTGGTGTTGATACACCCCCTGCCATACGCCAATCGGCGGCTCGCGGGGTAAAATTCTAAATTCTAACCTGAGGGGAAAGGGTAAGGGAGATTTCTATAATTTATGTAGAAAAATGTATGATAATGGGGAGTGGCCACAGGATTTTACTAAGACAATCCTGGTTCCTTTACAGAAAAAGAATAATTCTTCTGAATGTCAGGATCAAACAGAGTGAGTTAGAAAAACTGAGGGGGAGTCGGAATGGGCAGAGTTAGGGAGAGGGGTAAGACAAGGATGTCCATTATCACCATCGCTTTTTAATATATATGTAGAGGAAATGGTAAATGAAGCTTGGGAAGAAATAAGTAAGGGAGTGATAGTTGGAGGGAAAGTAGTAAAGTCAGTAAGATATGCCGTCTTTCGGCAAGCGGAACTCGCGCTCAGAGACAAACGGGAGGCTCCGGATTTCCGATTTCTGGGAAGGCCTAATGATCATTTCGGAGACAAAGCCTATAAAGGAAGTTAATAGGCGAGGTGAGCGGTCGGGCTTATATCTTTTATGAAGGTGTGCTGGGGATTAAGTGTGGGTGGGGTTTTTCTGTGGTGACGTCTGTAAGGAAGATGAGGGCTCTTTCATTTCGGAGGGTGGTCAAGCCTTTATCTTGTGTGAAGGTGTAGGGTAGAAGAAGTGGGTCGGGTTTTTTCGTTATGACGTCAGGAAGGAGGGTGGGGGCTCTTTTCCTTTCGGTGGTCGGTCAAGCCTTTATCTTGTGTGAAGGTGCGAGGTGGAAGAAATGAGGATTTTTTCTTTATGACGTCTGGAAGGAAGGTGAGGATTCTTTCCTTCCTCTCTGAGGGTGGTCGAGGAGCGTGTATAGAGGGGAGTTCGGTATCGGGCCTAAATCGTTATTCATTAGCCGGTTTCTGTATTAGGAAAAGAAGGGATGGAGGAAATAAGGGGGCAGAGAAGAAAGGGTGAGTCAGGAGCACGGAACTGGAGGTAGAGGTGCACTGTCGGTGGGTGGTAGGATGCATCGGACCAGTGGGAAGGAAAAAGGTGCTCTTTGACCACAGTACAGTTTGTGGAATTCGTATGAGAAAGTATCTCAAATTGTTCCAAGAAGTTCAGCCTTTGATTTTCCTCTGTATAGTGGAGTATTTCCGGTACAAAATCCGAAGAATGGTTCCTTTCTAGCAGGTGCTTAGCGAAATGAGAGTGGGAGGATTTGTTCAAAAAACATCTTTTGTGCTCACTAGCTCTAATGGTGAAATTTCTCTGAGTTTTCCCGAAATATACGCTGTCACAGTCACTGCATTTGAGCTTGTAGATACCAGATTTTTCCATAGGATTATATTTGTCTTTACCATTGCAAAATATTTTTCCTAAATTGAAACGTGATTTGAAGGAAGGTCTTAATTTTTCTTTAGGTAGAAGTTTACTAATTTTGTCTGAAAGACAGTTAAGGAAAGTTAATTTTACCCATTTCGGTTTAACATCTTCACACTTTATCCCCCCAAAGATATTATTTAAGGCCATTTTTCTTTGTCTGCGAATTACAAGTTTGTCAATTATACTATGGTGATAGCCATTTTTAACAGCAACATGCTTTATAATTGTAAGTTCCTTG
This sequence comes from Ladona fulva, assembly GCA_000376725.2. Classification (NCBI taxonomy): domain Eukaryota; kingdom Metazoa; phylum Arthropoda; class Insecta; order Odonata; family Libellulidae; genus Ladona; species Ladona fulva. The sequence goes on along the minus strand of KZ312449.1, from coordinate 95,707 downwards.
TGGAAGTTCTTGATAGTGAGAGGGATGGAGAGTAGACGGTTGATAAGGGAGTGGAAAATGGAAAGCTTTTGGGAGTAATGGTGGGTTGATTTCAAAGGAATTACCTGATCAGTGTAGGTAGGTTTGCGGAAAATAGAAAATTGGAGATTTGGGCTGCAAAAGGAGATGGTAAGGTCAAGAAAGTTGAGGGAATGGTTGCTCTCTAACTCATGGGTGAATTGTATGGAAGGATGAAGGGAGTTTAGGAGAGAGAGGAATTGGTTCAGTTGCCTAAGAGTACCACACCATATACAGAAAACATCATCCACGTATCTAAACCAACATTTAACAAATTTCAGAAGTTCAGAGGAGCAATTAAATCAGGTATTTACAATACTCAAGATAGGAAGTACTGTTATAAACCGGCTAAAACGCTACCCCGCTTATAATAAGGATTCACTGGATATCGTCTTAAACGGGTTTTCCGGCAGTTGGACTAAATGCGAGTAAGTGGATTATGCATTTTCGAATTATCCGTGAAAATGATCTTCTTTAATAAGGGACTTGGGGAGATTAAAGGGGAGCGACGTTTCCTTAGTTGGGCCTGGAATTTCTCCCAAGTATACGGGATGTAGCAGATGAAACATGAAGGTGCAGCGCAAAGCGTCACTGAGAAAACGAAACGGCTAGCGATACGAAAATGCTCTCAGTTTTATGAGATAAAGGAGTAGAGTTAAATGATATATTATGAACGCGAAATGTATTCGAAGAAAGTAAAGACGTAATCGCCATCAGAAAATATGTAAATTTCGATAAATAGCGCAAAATTAAAAGGGACACGAAGAGAATTTCTTAAAAAAACTCGTTCTCTGCTTCTAATATTGGGATAAAATAAAGAAATATCAAGGCAACATCGGATAATCAAAAATTCTGATAATACGGAATGGTTGTCTTGCGTACGTAAATTATGAAATTAAAACGTTATTTACATGCCTTGACGTAGTATTACGAGTATTTATAATTAAAAAATCTTTTTGATCTAAGAACTATTCTAAATAAAATATTTCTCTTTTTTCTTCATAACATATACTTCAATTGTCCAGATGAGGTTTTCTCCGATTAGATCCTTGTACTGACGCCTACGCTGAACTGGTGCTATTACAACAGAAAAAATTTAAGCAATGTGTCGGAACATATGCAAGGCAAACCTCACAAATATGTTCCTCGGTTAATACGGAACCTAGGTTAATCGGGACCCGGATAATCGAGACTACACCGCAGGTCGATGACAGAGCCACACACGGGATGCTTGTTACGAGTCACTTGGAAAATCCCAACTTATGTTAGTGGGAACTCGATAATCTAGTTAGCGTGGGTGCGTAATATTTGATGAGTCACCTTTGAGGGCCCGCAGACAATTCCAAGGGAGGAGCAATTGATCGCTCCACTTTGACGCAGTGCAGTTCTTTCAATTCCTCTACACGAATATATCACAGCCCAAATGCTGATGAGGTCACTTCGTACGATGGGTTTCTGGAAGGAAGTCATCAGGAAGGAAGAGGGCCAATCATTTACACCGGAAATACGAACACTAATACCGGAAATCCAAATGAATAGATACATGATGATAAATAACACCTTTTTTCAATGCCAACCGATTTTAGAGTATTTCCTCTGGAAAATCCAGGAAAAATGGCTAGCATTATTGAAAATAGATTCCATTTCTATCATGTAAGACTGAAAAATCTTTTAAGTTTTCTTCCCAATCCCCAGAAATCGTTAATAGAAACAAAATATTCTATTTGAATAATACATGGGCTAATAAATAATAAACTTTATATCATCAATCATGCTATGTTTTATTAAATAACATCTGGGCTCATTCTTTCACACGGAATATACCGAAATATATAGCGAAAATCAATAGAAAATAGAAGCATACATATCTGAAGAATCCGCGGTAAAGCAACTAAAAAGCTGTTTTATAAATCGCAAGTAGATGCAATCGTAAGTAGATGCAATTAATCGTAAGTAGATGCAATGAAAAGGTTAGAGAGCGCTGTTGTTTCTCCTTAGTTAGGCCCTATCAGGAATGTGCGGCGAGTATATGAGACCCTGCAGATGAAGCGTATACTCATGAACTTGAGAAAGTGCAGCGCAAAGCGATACTTTTTGAAACACGCTCCGGAAAAAAGCACGTAAATGCTCTCAGACGCAGGTTGGGAATCCTTGAAAGAAAGGAGATAAGACTGCGATTGCTTAATAAATTCAGAGGAAGTACTTTTGCGGAAGACGTAATCTGTATTATGCGACCCCCTTCTTCTACTTGACCCTAATATAAAATAAGAGAAATAGATGCGAGGACAAGTCGTTTCAGGGATTCATTCATTCCGATGCGCAATAAAAATAGACTAAAGAAGTAACTGCCATAAAACCGAAAGGCGGCTTGCAGGGTATTTATTTAGATGTAGTTTTCTAAAGTAAATATAATAAGTCTAAGTTCGCAATCTTCTCCACATCGAATTTCAATTCCAGAACATTCCATACATGGATCTAATATACCAGAAAGATACCTTCTGAGGGTTTCATCAATTAACATAGAACAGTATCTCCACTTGTTGTGGTTTATTTATTGACCGGTCGAGAGAAGAATATCGATTTCTGGGCTTAATTCTTAAGGAAAACCTTCTCTGCTGTGCGCCTACATTCTTTAGATCTATAACGCCGACTGCTTTTTAAATGAAGTGTTGAGCGGAAATTGATGGGAAATATACAAAGTATTGGGAAGTTCTCAGCATTAGATTTTTCGATAAAATAAAATCGTTAATACATGAAGTTCAATGTTATTATTAACATTTATAACAATTGTGATTTATACGCAATAATTATTAATTCGTACCGATTGTTAATTCACAGTATAACTATGAAATCAATATTCGTATAAAATTTGTATTTTTCAATTCATTAGCCATAAAATTAGTAAGGAAAAAGGGCGTCTTCTCTCAATTTTTAGATACGGGCTCAAATCCTCCTTTAATTCTTGGATTTGTGGTTTGATGTTCATTTCTATTACATAAAAGTAATCCGAAAATCGCTCTATGAATACTTTATTTCAACGAATAATAGAATATTCATCTTCACTTCGTTGCTCTGTCAACAATTCAACAATGCCCCTATAAACAGAACGAAGAAACAGCGACACGCCGCCGCGGTCGGTTAATCTGCAATTAATCATAGCGGAACTAAATTTGAATGGAATTCTAAATCAGTAAAAATTAAACACAAAACTTATCCATGCCCTAAATTACTATGCATATTAATCATATTGGAAATGGAAATATCAGCGGAACTCCGAGAAATTAATACTCGATTTCATTAACCAGTTCGTGAGAATTACGTAACTCAGAGTCGTCCTTTTTTTGTTAAAAATACATTCGTCGCCCAAAACTCTTTTCTTTCCATGTACTTAATGTTTCTTCGTCATATTCACCGTGACAAAGCAATTTATAAATCTTTTTTGGAAAATAGGATCGATTAAGAAACACTTCCATAGTAAGAAAGACAGATGAATAGAAAGTATGTCCCTGCGATTTCGTATCGCAATTTCTAAAGCTGGAAATTCTCTCGTCTTCATAAAGTTTTTCATTGATTCAAAGTTACCACAGTGTTTTTATGGGAAAATGCTTGAATTCAAGAATTGCTTTGTTTGTCAGGCGAGCGTGTTATTTACAATAACACATTTTGATAAATGAATCGCTTATTTCTGTAGATCTCGCACTTTGAATTGAAAGATATATTCCACGACCAAAACAAGAATTTTTATTCGATTTTCTTCTGCCACCGCTTTCGTGGGTCCATTATCTTCTAAAAGAGCCTGCACGAGATGAAAAAGGACTTTCCTTTTTAAGGACGCAATCCGAAAGATCTGAGGTCGAACCCGGGCCTTTTAGGAGTGTGAAGATGTTCCGTGTTTCACAGGTCAAAGATGAGAAATATGGTTAAAATCGATGGAACGGAGAAAAGGCCCTTTCACGCTGTCAGATAACGCACAATTTATAAGAAAACACTTCTTGAATCGACTGGTTTTTAATTTTTGCTCCTTCACTTACCATACATAGTAATATTTCTGCTCTTAATTTTCGTATCAAAATCTTTTTTACATTCATTTTTTTGTATCTTGTTCAATTTCAGCCATGACAACCATGAGTAACAATTAAGACAATGAGGTTGCATCATTCTAAATTTTGCAGATAAAAGTCCGTTTTTACCATCCAAATCGTCCTGGATAAGAAGCCAGGACATTCCATAGGGCTTCCATAAATAATCCAAGTAATTCATTATGACCTGCAAGGTTTACTGCTTTTGCGTGTTTGAATAACAAAGAATTGACCCAAAAGAAATCCAAATCAGACAAATCCTTTTTCTTTAATTGCGAAACATACGTCACGGCCTTTAACTATGCGATCTTCGATAAGGTATTCAGAATATTCGTTTTTTTTGTTTTACTATCGACGACCGATCCCGTGTATGATTTCGTGTTTTGTATCGTGATAATTCTATATTTATCTTCTTCAGTGGCGTAGAGGTTTCGATGTTTATGCGCCCCCAAAATTGGTTTTAAAAATCGTGGTCGTGAGAGGTAGAATGTATTCGTTTAAACACGCCACCAGTGGCTCCCAAGGAATATATTTATATGATTTGTTAGGACAGAAGTACAATGTAGACAATTGTGTGTTTACTCCATGTCTCAGAACTCCCCCACCTACGCCCCTGCCTTATTCACCCCGAACTAGATGTGAAAATTGAATAAAAACGTGAATTTCATGTCATTTGCTCTTATACGTCGTCCGAAGTGTAGTCAATAGACAGTTTTGGAGCATTGAAAACACTAGAAAGACTTACGAAGGATTTTGTGCTTTCCTGGTGTACGCTGTGGATAAAGTCTTCTCTGGTTTTCCACCAGGTCAGGTCCGGTAAGTAGTTGCCGACGTGTCGACGGCAGAGTCAGCCATTATCAGCAACTGCTTACCTGACCTGGAGGAAAACCCGAGAAGACTTCATCCACTAGAAAGAATACTAGATTTTCTTCACAAAAAGAGCTTTGTTTGAGAAACAAAGACCTTCAGCAGAGTCGGAGTCGATTTAAACTATCAAATTATTATCGAATTCTTTTATTAATTAAGCACAATCGGAGGTATTTCATTCGCCCTGATATCTTATCATTGTTGCTATAATAGACTTAATCTGAGGAACTCAGTTATTGATAGATTCTTCTAATGATTTATCTAATTAAAATAGTTCTGGAATGTTATTATTTTTTAAATATTAAGGTTACGTACGAAAATTTAATTTATTTCGTATCGAATGAAAGAATCGGTAACTAACATACACTAAATTAAACTTAATATGTATTAAAAATAAAGAAGTAATTCATAGAACCCTCAGGTAAAGTTGATATGTCTGGACCGTGAGTGTACCTCACAGTGACTGTGACATGACGAAGTGCCTTATTTTACAGAATTGAGGCTGAATATGTTGAATTCTTGAGTGCTGTAGAGATCTCCTCCGAGCATAAAGATGGACGTTCTCTTTAAATTCAGCAACGGTTTGGCGAACTTAATTTTTTAATTATCGTGATTATTGAGTTTAGGCGAATTAGTCGAGTGATTTAACAAAAGAAGAGCTCGATATTCTCCTGAATTATTTGTGGAGGCTTCCGGGGGAAGTCGAGCATTTCACGGCCGATTTGCAATTTGGTTTCACACGAAAGCTCTCGAAAAGATGAAAGACTCACAGATCGATGCTCGGGAACTTTTTTACTTCACAGTTCTGGAAAAGGGCATTCCATGTCGTCCGGTGTTAGAGACATTTGACAATTAATTGGGATTATCAGAACTTTTTGGGAATAGGAGAACGTCCAATTCTAAAAAGATGATGAGACAACGGGTTGAAACCATGGTCGTGTAGTAAAAAACTTTATGTGGTATGACGTAGACTTATTTTTCTATTTATCTTCAAGAATTCTTTCGCTCAAAAATCACGTTCTGATACTTCTGTCGAATAATGACAAATATTTACCACTAGTGAGCGCCCCCGTCAAGCATGACGGAGGTAATTTTATTTTTAATATATATCTATGACACATGCAGGCCTCGTAAACCTGACAGTGTCATTCATATGTCTATATTAGTACCGACCATTAATTCTAAATGGACCCGCGTATTTTAATGGGATAATGCATGAGTGGATTCGATTCGCCAAGAGAATGACTTGTTTGTAACTGCAAAATTTCACTACGTTTCTGTATATTTGATCAAAGTTCTCGCAATTTCGAATCTACATCATTTCACGACTTAAATGTAAAGTAATAAAATTTTATAATTATTTTTATTTCTCCCTTCGTTACAAAGAGTTCAGTTTTTACCCCCAGTGAAAGCTTACCCCTTTGAATCGGTCAGGGTCTTAGACCTAGTCTTGCGAGGAGCTGACCTTCCCAAACCGGCAGACGTTTGTGTTCTTGAAGTCGAGACCTAGTGAAAACCTCGATTACAGGGCTCCCGGATAGCCAAATGTCAAGGTGAAAGATGTCCCGGGTTCAGTTCTAGGTGGGGGCCTACGTGCAAAATGACCTAAGCTGTCGAAACACTTTTAACAATATTACTACTACCTCGATTACATGGTGAACGTGTTGTTAAAACGTGGAGTGATTCGGGAAAGTACCAGTGTAAAGTGAGCCTTTCGATTATCTGTTATCCCCAAATCAAAACCACGGATCGTTTTGGATCTGTCCCCGTGGACCCAATTCTTTCGCAGACCCCATTTCTCCCTCTTAGATGCTGCCAAAGCCATCCTACGTTTAGGCCCAGGTGTTCGCCTCGCTAAACTCGACTTGGCTTACGCCTTTCATCAACTCCAAATTCGAAAGGAACACCAACAGTTCTACGGGATTCACCTAGACGGAAAGAGCTACTACCTCCAAAGGCTCCCGATGGGGCACACCCTAGCCTCTGACATCATACAGCGGTTTTCCAAAGAGTTCGCTGACGAAATCGCACACCTGTTCGAGGTCAACTTAATTCCCTGCCTGGACGACTGGCTGCTGACCGGACCTGACTTCTCCCAAGAAAAAGTACTGGAAATCACTACATTCTTAGAAGTCGGTCTAAGAATAACCCTCAAACACCAAAAGTGCAGATGTGACCCAGAATTACAGATTACAGAAGAGGACACAGAATTTTATACAACCACTATATGTGATGTATTATTCAAGTAATTATAACAGTATTAATATCTAAATGACATTCAACCGACCGATTCTACTGTTAAGAATTTTCTCCAACTGAGACTGTACGGATAATCTAGATAATAGATTTTCTTTCGATGAAGTTAACTTCTGAACATTTGTCTACATTTACCTCTAAAAACCAGTCATAGCAACTTTTCATAATTTTATCTAAATCATTTGACAGGGTTGATCTACCCTCTTTACTCTCTATTTTCCTGTAAATTACCGTATCGTCCGAATATATCCTAACCTTACTACCAATGAGATTGCTAAGGCCGTTGATGTTTTGTATTCATTCATAACAGGGGATATCCACTTTTTCTTAAATTTCCAGTTAGTCACAATTAGCTAATCAATTTTCACTTCCCCATCGAAATACCACGACCAGTCCACCAATAATCAAATGTCTGAAGTCTAACTCTTGCGGGAATGAGGAAAAAAAAAAGAATTTGGTCGAACGTATGCGAAACATTTGAAATCCACGAAGTAGATTTTCACACCCTGGCAAATCCGAGAGCAATAGCATTTTGTGCAGAAAAAGTGCGTGATCTGGTTTAATTATTGCAGCGGAGGTGACGGGAAATGCAGTGGGGAGCGAAAGTGTCCCATCCGAGGAGAGGAGCAGACAGAAGGCCAGAAGGAAAAGAGAAACATCCTTCCAATCCGTGAGTATCTAAATAAATATTTACAAATAATGGCCTCATATCTCACACAGTTACACTCAATTTCTCCAAAATTGGTTTCCTCGTAATACCTTGAAGTTCCCTAACCTCCATTATCCGGCAACGATTTCCATTCACCCACAAAGTAAGTCTTATTTCACATACAACTCCTCATTGGTCTATCATTTTTTACATACAATACTACCCCGTCGATCATTACGGAGCTTAATTTATCTTATTACTATGTCTGTTTTCGTATACACTTAATCCATTAATACGAGACGGACATATAACCTCCGTGCATTTTTATTTAAAATTCCAAAGTGAGTGAAAAGTTGGTCTCACCTGAACTTAGCAACCGTGGCCGACGACTCGAGTGACGTCAATGTCTTCCCCTTTCTCTTTGATCACACCACGTACGTCTTCGTTAATCCAACCAATGGATCAAGGGGTTTTTTATCAAACCTCGCACTATAGTATACAACACCAAACAATACTATAGTAACTATAGTTTACAACACCGAACAATATTTAAATTAGTTATTAAAAA
>KZ312449.1:12265-50992 GCA_000376725.2 Ladona fulva | reverse complement strand
TCCCATAAGAATGCATTGAGCGCATTTTCAAAAATTCGTTTAGCGTATTTTGCTTAAAGATAGAACGTTGAAATTTACGGAGTGGTTAGAACGTATTTTTATCTTATTTTTGACGAAAGAGCTTTATCCCTAATGGCCCCAGGTTCGATGCTAGGTACTTAGTACAAAAGTTTCAAAAAATCGTTTTGGGTATTTCTAGGTAAAATAGAACGATGAAATTCACGTCATCGATAGAGAACTAAATTATCTATAGTACTGCTAAAGGTTTTTTCCATGAGGGTCGTTAGTTCGATGCTAGGGCAAATTTTCTGTCTAAAGTTCGTGAATTCATTTAGGGTATTTTCCGTTAAGGTAGAAACTTGCAATTCACGGTGTTTATAGAATGGATGATTGTCTATAGTATGCCGTAAAGCTTTTTGCCCTAAAGTACCAGGTTCGATCCCAGGACCATTCGAACTACCGAATATTCAAAAATTCGTAACAGTATTTCCTGGGCAGGTAGAAGGTTGAAATTCGCTACATCTATAGAAGATAAGGAGTTCTATCTTATGCCGTAAGGATATTTGCCTTATGGACCAAGGTTCGATGCTAGGACAAATCCTATGGACGTATTTTGAATAATTCGTTAACGTTATTGTAGTTGGTGCATGGAACTCGGTGTATGGATGGCGAAGTGTTGCAGAAGGGGTACAATACCTTAGTTAATCTATCTTACATTAAGCTTGCAGTATGCAAGGAACTTTTACTGTAAGGTAGATTAACTAAAGCATTATACACCACCTGCAACACTCCTCCAACTATAAATGGACTGCCATCCACCAACTACAATACACTAGACGAATTATTCATAATACATCCATACAAATTGTCGTAGCATTGAACCTGGGACCACTAGGAAGTGAGACAAGCGACTGCCTTTCACCAAATCTTTTTACAGCTGTTCTGGAAGACGTTTTTAAAACCTTAGACTGGGAGGAAAGAGGCATACGGATCAATGGACAGCACATCAGTCATTTGCGTTTCGAAGATGATATAGTACTCTTTAAAACCAACAGTGAAAATATAGCATCAAGACTTCAAGAACTGAACGTGGCGGGACAGAAATAGGACTCAGGATAAACTTATCAAAAACTAAGGTAATGTATAATTCTTTTGCAGCACAAGTACCAATCCTACTCCAAGAGGCTCCCCTTGATGTTTATTCAGAGTACACTTACCTGGGACAACTGGTTACGACAGGAGAGAAAAACAGGATTCATTAAGTGAAACAAAGAATAAAATTAGGATGGAGTGCTTTCCGAATGAACAACCATATTCTGAAGTCAAAAATGCCAATAGTCTTGAAGAGAGAGGTCTTCAATCAATGAATTCTACCAGTTTTGACACATGGAAGTGAGACTTGTGTGTTAAATGCAGCAATAACCCAGCGACTTCAGACTACATATAGAAGTATGGAATGATGTATGCTTGGAATCACAAGAAGAGACAGGAAATGCAACACCTGGGTTAGGAAGATGATGGGAGTGACAGACATCATAGATAAGGTAAGATCACTGAAATGGATGTTGGCAGGCCATGTTGCGAGAAGAAACGACAACCGATGGACATCAGCAGTTCTGAACTGGATCCAGGAGATGTGAAGAGACCCCAAGAAGAAGACCAAGTGACTGATGGAACAGAGACAACATTCAGTATTTAGGGGTAACATGGCAACAAAAAGCTCAGAATAGAGAGAATTCGAAATCGCTTCGGGAGGCCTACATCTGACGTCAGATTGAAAATGGCTGACGATGATGATATATATTGTAACTGTCACGTTTTGTCCCGTCACGTAATTGTGAATTAATTACTTGATTTAATTTGAAATAAATCGTATTTTGTGATTTAAATACAGTAAACAAGGGTTCATCGACGACACCTTCCTCTCGAATCTTGACTGGGCATACTCTCCGCCTTTTCCGGCGTATTCCTCCGTCTGGCTCGGATTCCCGACCTCCATCCTTTTCCACCATCTCCTCCTTTCTCCTAGTCCCCTCTCCTCATTTGGAATCCTGGGAACTTCCCCACCTAATTTGGTGCGACACAGCAATACTAATTGCGGAGTCACAACATGTAACAACCGTTACATTACCCCCCTGCAAACAGAAGCGTAACTCAATATTGCACAACTTAGAGTTCGCTTTCTGTTTGCAGACACACAAATTACAGAAGTAGAAAACTTAGAAATGTGATATAAATGTCCTATAATAACTACAACAAAATTAACATCTTCCTTTTCTGATAACTTGAGAACAATACACCAGCACTTCAGCAAGAGCGAGTAATATACATCTTTTGCAATAAGACAATCAATTATTTAGTTTAAAAGTGCACCACCATGTATAAGAACTGCCAAAATGACATAGTTTGTCACCACACCGGCGGAACAGTACGTTCGAATACAAATGAAGGACAATTTTCATAAATTCAATATCCAACAATTTTCAAAAAATCAAATCACGATTTACAAACAAAGGTTAGGATGGAATAATAAACAGTCTGATAAACATAATTATAATAAGAAACAATATTTCTTTCTTTACTCTACAGTATCCGCCCCCCACTCACATGCTTATTTCCGAAGCCTTGTCTCCATAACAATTTACATGCGCGTTGCCGTTTGATTAATTTCCCTGATCAAATGAAAAAACATGTTTTTCGAAATCAATGCACAGAGTAATAATACGATTCTGAAAATGTATAATCGCATGATGAGCACTGAGGAAATCGATTCCAAGAATTATGGGCTTCAGCAAATTTCTAACTACTAAACAAACAACGTCCACTTCTTTATCGTCTAATCGAACTGGTAATAACACTTGTTTGGTAATAGGTGGCAATTCTCTCCCATCTTCACAAACAATACGGGCTTTGCTAATGGGATATAGGAGCAATGCCGGTAAATGTTCCATTAGACTTTTAAAGAATTTTTCAGAGATTGCAGAGGCCTCGCACCCAGAACCTATGAGGGTATTTACTTGCACCTTCCCGCATGAAATCACAATTATCATTTTTTTTCTTGACGGTTGTTCCTAGGTATGCCGGGTCTTTCCATTTCCATCTCGTCTTCAAAACATCCCTCTCTACGGTCGCATACTTGAATTGAGTGGGGGATGAGGTAGCCCAAACCTTTATAGTTTCCTTTCGGGATTGCACCTTACCTCTCTTCTAGCGGCCGCGAAGTCGGGTAAGCCCCTCTTTGACCCCCCCGGTTCCCATTTCTCCTTGTTCATCGTACTTCATTTCCTCTTTGATTTTCACGTCAGCCTCTTCTTTTAAGTCAGCAACGTTTCTCTCCTTCGTTTCTTCCTCTGTCTTTAAACAGGTTCCACTTCCTCTACCTTTTCCTCAGGCTCATCTTTAGCAACCTCATTTGTTTCCTCCGTCCTTTTCTCTTCAATTTTTCCCTATGACTTCTTGCTTGATTCTACTTCTACCTGCTCAAGAATTATTCGACCGCTTCCGCTCATTTCACATCTGACTTCCTTCGTCCGTCCGACGTCGCGAGTCTCCACCAAAATTCCGTTTCCCTTTGGATGATTTACTTTTGGTATGGCCCCTCTACTCTCTTCCTGCGGCCTCGAAGTCGGATAAGTTCCTCCTTGATCTCGGCTGTATCTACTATCCTTGGGCTTCCATGATGAACGTTGACCGCCTAGTCGCGTTACCCCGTAGGTCCTATCGGGTCCATTCAACGTCCGATTTCTATTTTGTGATTCTTCTGCAGTCAAATCGTTGTGAGAAACTAAAGATTGTAATCGCCCTGCGCTTAACTGATCGACGGTGTTGAGTAGATTTTGGATATGTGTGGGTAACTGCCGAATGATAGCAAAGATCAGTTCCTCTTCTGGGATCGGGGGATCACATAATCTTGCGGATGCTAATTTCCTCGTCACGAAACGACACATGCTGCCGTCTCGACTCGCACAATATTTTCCTGAAGTAATTTGAAATTTGTAAGCGCATTGTATGCTCACGCTCCAGTAGCAACGGCGGAAACTGTTTTTAAATTCGTCATAATTCTGGGGTTGGCATACTAAACTTTCTATCCAATCCTTCGCGTCGTCCTTCAATGTCCCCACAAGATACAAGGGCCACATTATTCTCGGAATCTCGTTCATGGTCATGTAAGACTCTAAATCCCTTAGGAATGCAATAGGATGCTCTCCGGGCATACCTGTGAACGTTGGTCTAGTCGAGTGCTCCATTTGCACAATTCTCAAAGGATTTCTGATTCCGCCTCGCATTCGGACATCCTCTTCGTGGGAAGTTTTATTTTCCCATCTCTCCCACTCTTCGTCTTTCTGCCCCCCGATTTTCATGTCTCCCCATCTGTCGATCTTACCGCATAGCCCATTCAATTTGTTATTAATCTCTGCCAGTAGGTCCAGGAAGGATGGATCCTCCGATTCCTCTCTGTCCTTTCCGGAAGAATCTGAGGACTCGGTTAAGATCTCGCAGTACGTACCAAAACTGTCTCCATCTAACTTCTGGCTTCGCTCCGCCATTGCATCCGCCAATCCAAGTTACTTTCAGGGTCTAAATGGACCTCGTCGCACTTACTTAGCCGAATCAGGCCCCACGTTGGGTGCCAGTTGTAATGGTCACGCTTTGTCCCGTCACGTAATTGTGAATTAATTACTTGATTCAATTTGAAATAAATTGTATTTCGTGATTTAAATACAGTAAACAAGGATTCATTGACAACACCTTCCTTGGGCACCTTCCAACAACACCTTGACTGGGCGTACTCTCCGCCTTTTCCGGCGTATTCCTCCGTCCGGCTCGGATTCCCGACCTCCAGTCGTCCTTTATCACCATCTCCTCCTTTCTCCTAGTCCCCTCTCCTCATTTGGAATCCTGGGAACTTCCCCACCTAATTTGGTGCGACACAGCAATACTAATTGCGGAGTCACAACATGTAACAACCGTTACATTACCCCCCTGCAAACAGAAGCGTAACTCAATATTGCACAACTTAGAGTTCGCTTTCTGTNCGACGTAAACCAAATCAAAACACGGTAAATTCGCACAAATCCATGACTCAGTCATCTTCACACCTTTGTGGAACAATAACCAGGAGTCACAGAAAAACCAAACTTTTAGCAGAAATGTGGTATATAGTCGTGAAGCAAAATCTGCATTTCTGAGGTCCGACCATGATTATACATACATAGTCAAAATGAATGGTAGGAAGATGTTATGGTTTTTGAGAAGTAGTCAGTTCTTTGTGATTCCAGCATTTACTTTAACAGTAGCAAATTGCAGGGAAAAACTTATGACCTAGTAGAAGAGTTTCTTAATCAGTAGGATTTTAATAGAGAGACTAATTTATTACTTTGTCACAATAAACAAGGATGTATGAAGATTCTTATCTTAATTTATATTTGATTCCAAAGATACGATCATTGAACTTCCCTCACCTCGTTGGTGGTGGAGTCCTTCATACGAAGTTTTGGCTGGTGGATAGAAAGCATTTTTATGTTGGAAGTGCTAACATGGATTGGAGATCTCTTACTCAGGTAATTATGTAGAAGGCGAGAAAAATTGCTTTTCCAACTTCTTTCCCTCTGATGTATCATGGGGTGTTCTTGGCTTCATTTTGTGATTCTTCGACCCATCCAAGTAAATACAACAAATTTCATTACCTTCCTATACAAGTATACTAAAATAACAATAATTTAATTTTAATTTCTAAAGTGTGCACCAGTAATCCTTTAGTAAAACGACAGCAATATTATTTATTTTACTGAGTGCCCATACTGCAAAAATTTCTGCAAAGGGTCCTAGCCATGCTAGAAAGAGAACTTAAAGGGAGGATTTTGTACCTTTAAATTACAGTAAGACCCTGCTTAATACTGTTTCAAAATTGCAAAGTTTTATTTGGATCAAACGTGGTATTGGGATTCCCAGGAATTGCGATTTTGTTATTTTGGTGCATGCAGTCTCACATGGTCTCTCACGGTGCATGTCATAGCAGTAGAAATGCATGTTTGCTGCATCACAGTTAAGTTAATATTGGTTATTGATGTTATTGTGTGTATAAAGTGCATAATATTTCATTTTAAAGTGATAAATTCAGCAATTTTCAGTCTTTACAATGGGTGATTGCAAATAAAAAGATAGTTAAGCAACAAGAGAAAGCATTACTCTGGAAACTAAACTGCAGGTGCTCAGACAATTAGATGCAGATAAATGGCAATCCGATATAGGCACTGCATTACATTTGTCGACTTCAACATTATGGACAATTTAAAACATTGAATCATAAGCAACTACAACCAAAACTACTTCTGCTACAAGAATGACCCATTCCAGAGGCAATTTGAAGGTTTGAGATAATTCCAGTTGAGATTTGGTGTTTGAGGAAATAGAAAAACGAATTTCCATCTAGTTTGATGCTGAAGTTGAACACAATATGCCATTAAGTTGAGCAGTTGTAATGGAAAAATAGCAAACAATTTTTAACTATATTCAGAATGAAAAAGGAAAAAGAAAATTTTCACACTTATACACATGCAAACTTTTAGACTGCCAACAATAAACTAAGCTTTCAAAATGGCTGCCCTTTAACAATGTATGTTGCGGACATGTGTACCAATACATAGAAAAAAAATTTTGACAATTGGAATTATATAGCCTGGGAAATTAAAAAATTTCCCTTTTTCTTTGATCACACCACATAAATCTTCGTTAATCTAACCAATGGATCAAGGCATAATATCAAATTTTATTTATTATTATTTTCTGTGGACATTCCAAAAACTGATTGATAAAAACAATGGAGAAAATCCATTAGATAATTTTGGAAAAACTACAATATCATGAATGCTGTAGATAACAACAATCTTTCCTGGAATGAGGTGACTGAGAAACGCTTGAAAGGAGTATGGAATAATGTTTTTGCTAAGCAAGGATGTTGACAAGAGAGAATCCATTGTTGACGTCAACAAAATTCTCAAGCTAGCTATTTGAATAGGTTTGAAAAATATGAATGCAGAGGATATTGAAGAATTAATGCAAGTTCAACTGGTTAAATTCTTTCATACGACAATTTTACTAGAACAACAAGTGGACAAAGATGACAATATTAGCATTTCTGAAGATGAGGAAGAAAAGGAACTTTCAACGGACTTTCAAAATTAAATGTTTAGCCAATATAATGGAAATTATGGATCTATTTATACAAAATGATTCAAATTTTTATAAGAATTCATAGGCAAGATGAGGTGTAATTGATTTGATTTCTCTCCATAAAAGACTCCTTGCTGAACAAAACAGGAGAAGGTAAATAATGTTAGATGACTTCTTCACAAAAAAACTTTCTCAAGTCTTTCTAGAGTCTTTCTCAAAACAAACATTACTTTCTACTCTGATTTTTGTGGGTGCTTTAGGAACACACATCGAAATCAGTAAATAAATAAGTATATAATTTATGTAATAAGATTTATTGTACAACAAATGTTTCAAATAATACAAAAATGATACATTTTCTTATTCTCTGTCCTTTTTCACCTATCCCTATTATTTATGTGCTGAGACAACCCTGTTTAATGCTGTTGTTTAGCGAATGAACTTATTGGAATGTATCCCCTCATTAAGTGGGGTCTTACTGTATTTTGCTCCCAAAGTGCTCAGTGTATCGGTGCAGATATTCTTCCAAAGTGTAGGATCTTGGGTGCATTTCTACAAGAATTCCACCAGCATGAAAGTGTTAATTGCTCTTATGATAGACTTGCAATGCTTGGCATATTTGATGTCATCTCTTGGTCTTTCAGGACTATTCAATTCCTCTCTACACATCATCATTTGCCAAGCTTTCTTACCAAACTTTGTGTCCATTGGATTTTTTGTGTGTACACCCAGTTCCACATAAATCTTACCACCCTGTATGAAGGGGCAGTGAGCTTCAGGCGAGCAAGCCTTGAGAAGAGAGAGAGGAAAAACATGGAGGATATAACTCGAGTCCTACTGTCGGATTGAATATAGTATAGACCTGGACTTTGACGCGTTACCCATTGATGATCTGCTATTATATTGGGACATGTTATACATCATTTGAAAGAGCATTTAATTGCCTTTAAAGTGATATACATTAAGAGTCAATATCGATCTCCTGCTTTATCTGAGTCGACGTAAACCAAATCAAAACACGGTAAATTCGCACAAATCCATGACTCAGTCATCTTCACACCTTTGTGGAACAATAACCAGGAGTCACAGAAAAACCAAACTTTTAGCAGAAATGTGGTATATAGTCGTGAAGCAAAATCTGCATTTCTGAGGTCCGACCATGATTTATTGACCTTTGATAAGCGTCTGAATTAAAAATCGATCTCCTCCTACAAATTTATTTATTTATTTGTAAGATATCCGTGCATTTGAACCGTGCTGATTGTGCCCTAGTGCCTCTGAACATATTAGGACAGATACAAGACATCAGCCTTTCACATAATCTTTGAATTTAATATTAACTTTGATGACATTGGAGTGTCAATGTAATAAACGTGATTTCTTTGGATTCCTTTAATTGTATTGCTCTTACAAACACGTATGTTCTACAACTTTCTACGTTCTACTCTCACAAAACACCTTAAAAAGTTCTGAAATACAACCAAAACTATAGACCAAATGAGTTATTGCCACATTGCTCATCGAATTCTGATGACCGTGGCTATGTATACAAATTTTTCAGTTAATTTTGAATGCATACAAAACCGTCTATATTGTTTATATTTCAATTATACATGTAGAAAAAATTAAAAATACGCTATAATACCAACAGAGCCGCTCCCAGCCTATCTGCTGCCGGGTGCAAACATAATTTTCTTCCTCTTAAAATTAAATACCATAACCATACAATTGGTGATTTGCAGGTAAAAATTCTTCCATAAGGCTTTTAGGAACCAGTGTTTTATGACTTAGTTTCTCAGCTTACACCGGTCACTAAACATCAGTAACAATTAGCCATGCATACTTGATATGTTGACATATTAAGTTTTCATTAGGAGCTAAGAGGTCAAGTTGCTTTAGAATATCATTACCCTAGCAGCAACAGCCTCCATAAGTGTGAATAAAACATGCAAAGCTATTTGAAAATTGGAAAAGACTCCGATCAAGATGATCCTCGTGAGGATATATTCCAAAACCTGAAGAGGATTTATTCTTGGTGCCAGAATATTTTTAGCTGATACCAATTCTTTCATTAAATCCACTGCACAAATATTCCTTTCTCATCTTAAGTTATCCGTAATTATTTCCTCTAAATGTTTGTCAATCTTCATTTTCACATCATAATCTCTCCTAGATAGGCCTTGTGCAACACAGAACAGCAAATGGTGTTGTCGTAATAGTGGTTGATCATATGTCGTTATAATGATCCTTCAGATGCCGCTGCTCGGGTGAGATGCACCCCTTTCACCCATGGGACTGCGGACCTGTAGGTGTCACATGAGAATAAGAGGCACATGTGGAAATTCTGCTCTCTTTGGTTTATGATCGTCCATGCATACAACTTATATTTTTAAGCAAACTTATATAGACTAGGGGAGATAAATTAGAAGGTGGTTTGATAAGGATAGTCTCTCTGTATATTAATTGCTCAGTGATATCGAAAAAAATTTCTTCATATTTAAGTTGTATTGGCTACAAGCAACTTCGCACTCCACTGCTCTCCACACTCCTCTTTCTCACTCCACATCAATCATGACAAAATTGTAATGCAAGTAACAGAGGAATGAAGAAAGCAATATTGTCGCAAGGTCTTCAAGATCGGGATTGACTTGTTTAGAGATTAATAGAAATCTATATGGGAGAAGAAGTTGACATCCCTAAAAAAAATACAAGGCATACACAATTTCAGCAACCGAATGTGTAGGAGGTCTTTTAATTCAGATGTTTTGATATCCAAGTAGTAATGACAATACCTGAGTTCCTCGTCGCCCAGTAGCTTACCTTGAGCAGGAGCGACGAGCTATTCTAAAAGCATAACCCATTTACTCACCTTCTCTATTTTCTATTTTTTTTCTTCATATGGCTACCATCAGTGGAACTACTTATTTGTCCGATTTGGAGGATATTTCAGACTGCTTAAAATTCCAATGAATTTATCCATGGTTCCACCATGTTAAAAAGCCGAGAGACGATTTTCATTAATAGTAATAATAAAGCATAGAAAACTATGTGTATAAACAAAAAAGACAGTTATTAAGCAGGAACACTATGAATACCACAGTTGTCTATAGTTACCGATTCCTATCTTTTCCATTTTTGTTGTTGATTGATTTATTTACTGTAAAAAACTCACAAGGAAAAGGGTAAGATGACTTGGCACGATAAGTCGTACATCTAGGAAAATTCCCAAGGAGAAACGAACATGAAAAAAGTCTGACGGAACCAGGACTCGAACCCGGGTCTCCCAATTGCCAGTCGGTTGCTCTATCCATTGAGCTATCCCACCAGAACATTTCTCCATGCCGTTTGGGAGACTTTGTAGGTAATGGGCGCGTGAGTTCGTCCGACTCAGCAGCATCGTTCACAGCCATGGCCTCTCAGAGGCACCTCTCACACACTTAGGTAATATCTCAGTCAGAAATGCTTAAAGTTCAGATTAACTCATCTATGGTTCTACAGTGTTACAAAACCGAGAGGCGATTTATTATAGACTCTAATAGCAATGAATGTTTAGGATTAGCAAAAAAATCAATATTTTCTGCAAACTTCTCTGATATATTTCTAATTATTCATCTTATTCTTAAAAATACAGGATACAACGTCGATGGTTTGATTATACTTCGAGAAATTTTCTTCTGATGCATAAATTGATTCCTAGGATTTCCGAATTTGTATACACTGACGATGTGCATATTTTAAAGCAACCTTCTTTTAATTCCACAAGCAATTTCCAATGATTAACTATGACTGTAACTAAATCATCATCTTATCTACATTTAATTTCAGAAATAGGTTTGGTGGTGTTTGTAAACTGATAGAAATCGCTAACTGTACTATCACCATATATACAAGCCTATGGATTATTCAAAATCTTACCAGACTTTATGGGTATGTGTTATCAGTAATCGACATAGAATGTTCCAGTTACTGAGGCAGTGAACTATTGGGATGTGAAAAATTAAGTAATTGCATTTAAAATGCGCATTTTAGTGACATAATAATAGTTACTTTAGTTGACCGGGCAAGATCATCTTCAGACCTCAATTTATCTTACTTTATCAATGTTCCTAGTTAAACAGTTAACAACTCAAACAATTTGTTTATCGTAAACGCAGAGAATAAAATGTTTGTTGGTATTTCTTACGTTCAGTTCTCCAGATATTTCAATCTCTGAAATTGATAACTGCATCGAGGAACAAGATAGAGCATAGAAAACAATACGTATAAACAAAGAAAACAATTTTTGAAGTGGAACTCGATGAATATTAGTTCACGATAGTCAGAATTTCTTATTTTAAAATTTTAGTTGTTGATTTAGTTATTTAGTATAAGCTAATAGAGTTTATGTTATTCATTTAAAACAAAGGATAGAGAAACAGTCTATTAAAATGCACCTAAACATTGTAAATATTATATTATAATTCAAATTTTCCGAATGTCTAATTTCATCTGCAATTATCTTTCTTTGATTGCTATTTTAAGGGGAAAAGCAAACAATTCGAAACATCCTCACAAAGTTCATAGAGTATTATGGTATCTCGAGGATGAATTATGTTACAATGTTCCTTGGAGTGAATGAAGAAGTAGTGGATTATATGTAGAACCAAGAACACTTTAGCAGTTAATGTTTAAATCACGGGAATTACTGGAATATCTATTTTCTCATGCAAAGCTTATTATCATCCATTGGTCTCCATTTTTAACGTTTTCTTCCATTAATTTTCCCTCCGTTATTTTCCAATATTTTCCATGTAATGTCATTTATCTTTATTATAATTATTGATAGTGAATTTTCCTTTGATTTTCATTCACATTTAGCACCATTCAAACGATTCTGGGTAAAAAGATTACTTGAGGCATCCTAGAATCTTATTTATCAATCAAACTATGATTACGAATTATTATTATTAATTTCACTCAGCGCATTACTCTGAAAATCATTTTAGTATAATAAGGGAAAATATTGAAAATTGAATAAATGTTTAATTACAATGACACCACACATTTTCATCTGACCTCTCTTTGCCGTAATTAAGTTATGATGAATGTATATTTTTCACGGCTTTATCTCTTTACCCAGACAAGAGGCAATACTACGTAGGGTCCAGTTCTAAGTCGTAGCTTCTATCTGACAAAAATCTTAGGAATATCTGTTAATTAATTTGTTGAATAGCCAGCGAAAAGATTGTTTGATTCGGAATGTCCTTTTGAAGTGGGTGTTACCTAAACCTGCTGCATGCTAGTCACTCTCTTTCGGTTTTGTCATACAGAAGAGTGGGCTTCTCATCCATCCTAAATTGGACTCCTAGTAAAAACTCCTGAAAAATATCTTCCTCAAAAATAAAGACATGGATATCTTCATGTTCCATTGGGGAATACCCGCAGCGGTCGGGAATCCCCATTAGCCCTTTCAAACATTCGCAACCTCGTAAACGTATGACCATCAGCAACATGCCAAAATGTGGGTTTTTCTTGTTAGAGTTAAGCTTCACCCATCGTCAATTCTATGGTTCCTTTGGGAGAATAAACAACACCTTTCTACGGGCAAAATGAAAGAAAATGGAAATAAAGGGAGGAATGAGAAAGGGATACTCCAAGAGCTAGGGTAACAGAGAAAGTCTTTCCTACCTTATAGATGAAACGGGAGAAACCCAGATGAGAATTTGTCACAAACGGTGCCAAATATCACTATCATTGCGAGTCAGTTGCTGAAAACCAAGAAAACCACCACCTTTTTCTTGGTGGTATTGGAGTAATCCATTATTTAAGGTTAAGGTTACCATCTTTAGTCCGTCTACTTCATCGTAAATTAATTAATAATTTGATTTATGTAAAAGATTTTTTAGCCCGCAGTATTTTAAAATAATAAATAGTGATTATTGGATTAAAAAATCCTTTGGGATCATCCGCAGGACTCTATCCTGCAAAGTACTCAAACATTTCCTTAATACTTTAGATTAAATTAATTCTCATCAGATCATTAGATTGATAAATAATAAAATAAAGGGTGCTATTATTCTAATATCTATGTTACATTCTGTAAAATTAAATTAACAACTTAAATTCAACTACACAAACCTTAGATAACAGAATGATAGCTTTACAATTAATCTTGTACGTCGTTTCTATTGATTCGATGGAATTTAATTGATTTATTTCATTGTAATTTCCTTCTTATACTACCTAGTGAAGGATTGTGTTTTTTTAATTTTGAGAGTTCTTCTACAGGTTACGCTTGAACGATTCTTTTCCAGTGTATTTGTCCAGATAACGTCTTTCGACTTAACTTTCCTTAGCAAGTTTTGCAGTTTTTTAATGTAATTTCAAATCCCATTCTCGAGAGCATTTTTCTGCAAAATTATTTAGTTGAAATACAGTTAATCGCCTTCTTATTCCATATTATTATTATTATCCTACGAATGTAAAGAGCATGAAACGTAATTTAAAAGTTTTAATTACTTATTTTCAATTATACAATGATGTCATATTTTTATTAGAGAATAATTGAGGCAGCAAAAACAATTTTACCCGATAAGTCCGGAGAAGAGTAAATTAATCATAAGATTCAGGTCTAATTGAGGAAATCCGACCTTTCTTCTTTTTTAGTGCTATATTGCTAACATAGTAAAAAGAAACACTAAATTTTAAGAAGATTTTATGTTGATAATAATGATATAAAAGCCTTCAACGCGTTTCACAATGATTTAAAAGGGCACCAAAAAAGTGTTTCACTCAGCTCCCTCCTTCTAAAAGCCAATAGAATGCGAAGAAAACTTTAGACTCGCTCTCTTCGTACTTCACGCTAGTTATGTGGGTTGCGAAGAAGGTGGTAAGATTTATGTGGAACTAGGTGTACATGCTATTTCTTTAGCTGCTTTCTTTATGACTTTCATGACTTTGGTTTCTAGTTCTTCTGCTGAGAATCTATTTCTTAGTTCCAGCTTTAAAGCTTTTTCTTTCCAGTCTTTTTTTTCATTGTAAATAGTATTATTTATGTTTTATTGTACTTTCTAAAGGGGCATGACCATCAAATAGTATTCTATTAGATGGATGCAATTTTGTTTGATTTATATTTCATTAATCAATTTTCAGGTGAAAGAAATGGGCGTAGCTGTGTACAACTGCAGCTGCTTGGCAGCAGATATTGGAAAAATGTTTGATGTAAGTAATTTCTGATTTGATTCACATGATTATTAGGAACTTTGAAATCATTTAAAATTCTGTACTGCTCTTCAGGTGTACTGGTATCTCGGACAGAAGGGTGCTCAGGTGCCTCCCAGATGGCCTGAGAAATATTCCACTCTCTATGGCAAGGAGAATCCTATGAATTTGACTTTCAACAATTCGAACACCCTTACTTATCTCTCGGTGAGTGAGATTGATAATGTATGTTGTGAAGAGTTATCTTTTTATGGCTATCCATAAGGAGATTTCTCAGCCAAGTGAAATAATAACTATGTTTAAAAATAAAAATTATTTACTTGTAATCAATATCTGTTCCAGTAGGTTCTCTTGCTGGGTGACAGGTTTCCCTTTTGATTTAATCTTTTTTTTATTTATCAGTGCTAATCAGGCATAAATAAGGACTTTCTAAAGTAATAAATTTACCATATACAAGGTATGATCAAAACATATGCAGAATTTTGAATTTTTTATAGCGAGTTTTTAGAGAAGCTTTTAGCAGTTATGGTATGATAGGATTATCAGTGCTTTTATATCTCCTGCCATTCGCCACTGGTGGCTTGCAGGGTTCTAATGCAAATTTAATTGAACCATGAATCCAAATAAATTTGGTCTAAATTTACTCTACTTTCCACAGAGTTCTCCACCAACATTCTGCCCTAAAGGCCGCACTGTAGATTTGGATGCCGTATTGGATGTGATTGGACATGCTGAAAAATTCATTTATGTTGCAGTGATGGACTACTACCCCCTGACTTTGTACACTCCTAAAATAAGGTCTCTTAAATTGTGATCATTTTAACCCCTCAGAATTTACAGCCTCAGTGACATTGGGAATAGTGAACTAGTCAACCAACTTTGAGGTCTCAGGTTCAAATTCTGGTTCCTTGTGTTTGTAGATTAGAAAGTTAAATTCTTAGAATGATCTCTTAAATTATAAATTGGCTGTATAACATTGCCATTATTATTCTTCTAATTATTTCAAAGTTATCTCATTAAATACTCCACTTTGTGGTTTTTTATTTGTCACAATGATATATAAAATATAACACAAAAATATTAAAAATTAATTTAAGGAATTATTAATGAAATCATATGTTATAAAATATTACGAAAGTATTGCTAATATCAACTTTAAGGACAGGAACTACTTTTGAGAGATAGTCTTAAGCTCTGAAGTTTCAGTAATTTTTTTTTTAAACTTTTGTAATACATTTTGATTCTGTATACTATTCAATGATTACATTAAAAGGAGTTTAATGTTTTTTGCCTATGATCTCATTTATCAACAAATTCAACAGGTTCATACATTAATGATTTTGTGTACAAATTAATTGAAAAAACTTAAAATTGATTCTGAGCAAAATGCTGTAGTATTGTTAATGTTATATGAGTTCAATGAAAGAAGCCATGTAATGTAATTCATTCCATACAGGTTTTGGCCCCAAATTGATGATGCCCTCAGAGCAGCAGCAATTGAGCAAAAGGTGAAAGTGCGTCTCTTAGTAAGTGAATGGAATCAAACTAGACCATCTTTGCCATATTTTCTTCGGTCACTAACCGACCTGACTGGAGCTTATCCTTGGGTGGACATCAAAGTGGTGAGTATTGATATAATTGTCTGCTTTATTTTATGCAAGAAACAGAGTTCTTTGAAAAGACTGGTTGGAAAAGCAAAGAAAATCGGCACCCGGAATTTTGGTCCGCGGAGATTTGGTCCGCTACGTTCTGGTCCCACAACGATTTGGTCCGCAACGATTTGGTCTGTGGCGGATGGGTGCTATGATGATTTAGTAATGACACGCGATAAATTGGTTCTTGAGCATGGCTGAGAATTCTCATAATTAATTGTTATTGTTGTTGCTGGATAGAATGCAATAGTTTTGCTAGTATTTAACCTTTTGTCAAACAATAATTAGAAGTATGCCTTACTGGAATCGGAGCGTGCAATAGGGGAGGAAAACAGTTATACGGACGTAAAAATATGACAAAAGTATTGTTTATGTGTAAATTAATTGATACGCAAGGAATACGCATCCCGAGATAAATGAGTGTTGTTTCAGAGATAAATAGCGAAGAGAGGAAATCGGCATAGATGAGTAAATTGAATGGTACTTAGGAAGAGAGACTGCAAATAACCATAGAAATTGACAATAACAAATTTATGTTGCTAAAAGGATATTGTTCATATCGAAATCATTGAGAGAAGAGGTGGAGGGTAGACAATTTCAGGACGTTGAGTTTGCAATGAATCTCCTGGCAGTTGCATAAAGATTACTCAAATGGACAAACGGAAATGGTTATTTGTAAGGTGGAGGAGGTGGGGGAGGGAGGAGCATGCTACATATGTGTGTGAATAGGTAGGTAATGGGTATCAAACCACTCGTACCGTTGTACAGATTACGAATAAACAATGCGTAATGCAATACACATATGTATAATGGAGTTGGTTGGAGGAAGTTGGGGTTTCATTACACGCATCGCCCTTTCTTATCTGGACTTTATGAGAAATAAACATTAACAAATTTATGAGGTTAAAGGCAATCCTTCATATCAAAATCCTTGGAAGGAATCTTAACTATATTTCTTCAATGAAAAGGAGAAACAGATCTTAGTGTATTTATTC
Organism: Ladona fulva; assembly: GCA_000376725.2. Taxonomy (NCBI): domain Eukaryota; kingdom Metazoa; phylum Arthropoda; class Insecta; order Odonata; family Libellulidae; genus Ladona; species Ladona fulva. The sequence continues at coordinate 33,972 of KZ312449.1, read as the reverse complement.
TGTCAAGATATGACTACTATCGAATTTTTAAATATGTGCCCCTGGACTTAGTTAATTTATTGCGAGCTTAATGCTCAACACAGTTGAACAATATTTACACCTTAATAAAGGTTATTTTATATGTCATTACTGGAATTATTTGGTTGATGGCAACAAAGGGCTAAATTTATCGTGAAGAAATATTCAAACCAAGGTGCCAAAAAAACTTTGCCAAACGCACTTTTTGCGAATCTCGGGTTTTTCATGCTGTATAAGAATCAATTACAAGGAAACCGCACAACTTACTGCATCACAATCTCATCCAGAGACACATAAGTGGGATTTCATCTCTTTCAAATTTTTTTTTCGAATATGTATTATATTGTTGTTAATCTGCGTAAAAGTTAAAATCTATCATATCCTAGAGTTTTTATGTTAGNCCCGATAAAATCAAACTTTACATGTATTTCTTATGGAAATCTATCTGAACGATCTTGGTTCAAACCCAGCAAATTTTGCAAATGAAAAGTTGACAGTACTTCTTTGCTTTCGTTGCGAAATTGCGAGAATTTAGATAAAATATGAGAATATTTTGTGAAATTTTGAGGTTGTAAACAACCCATCCCCCTGACGACCAATGCGATTGTTGATTCCGAGTTCAGGCATTTTCCCATAAGAACGCATGTGTATTTAGGCCCATTTAGAAGCAAATGACGATATAAAGAGGATGAAGATTTTCAGAGATTTTAATTATATCAGTTACGAACAATTTGTAGTGATGAATTACAGGGCAACAAACATGCATAGCACCGTAATAAATTAGTGGAGATGGAGGAGTAACTTTTTATTTATCAGTTCGGACTCTTGACTATCTTATGATTAAATTTACCAGAACCAGAAGTTGAAAATCTTGCAAACTTACACATTACTCTGAGACATGTTAATAATAAGAGGGAAATTCCACAATGATTCACATTCTTATTGTTGATTGTAGATTTCGGCTTCGAACTTTGATTAGTAAATTTTTGTTTTCAATATCCTGTTCCATTGGACTAAACTAAGATGCAAGATGTTATTTTCTCTTATGTACAAATAGGTATACTATATTTCTATATTTCATCCGACATCTATTTTCCCCGTTGAGAATCAACGGGCAATTCAGCTAGTAGTATTATAAAGCTGAATATCTCTTGCTAGAATTTTGGAACATTCTTATTTGAATGTACTTCTAACAGTATTTTTCTGATTATTCGTACTATTTAAAATAACGACAACATTTACTGAGGTAATACTGAAGTCATACACCAAATACTTCGGTTCAAAGACCGCAACTAATTCTCGATTTTTTTTCAAAGTATCACTTTTTCATTTTCCTGCGATTATTATAGCATTTGACCTGGATTAACACTAAATTACTTTTACAGTTCGATGAAAATTTATCAAATCAGTTTTGGCCAACTTTATTTTCCTATGTAAAAGTTGCAAGAGCGCGGTCTGCTTCCCCGTAGAAATGAACGGGGTTGTGAGATTTACATTGTCTTCATAACGTTGGACGGACAATATGAATGTATATTTTATTTTGCTATTTAGTGTTTGTGAATAAACAAAGCCAAAAACCTTGTTTAGAATCTGTCAGTTTCATTTAAAGCTCCGGAGTAATAACTGACCATATTTCCTTCTCTTTTAAATTTCTTGAAGAAATATTGGTATCTGAAGGATAGTTATTAACATTATAGTATAACAAAGCTGAATATCTCTTGCTAGAACTTTGGAACATTCTTATTGGAATGTACTTTTAACAATATTTTTCTGGTTATTCGTACTATTTAAAATAACGACAACATTTACTGAGGTAATTCATGTCTCTTATGCCTGCTTTAACATTACCTTTGCTCATCACGCTGGCTGCAGAATTTAAGATGGAAAAAGGAGCATGGCTGTATATAAAAGTTTTTTGTTGAAACGCTCCTAAATCTATGCCTCTGGCTACTGCAAGAGCATACCAAAGGGTAAAACGACTTCTAATTCTGAGAAATCAGTTGGACGCTAAGAATGGGACCTGAATATTTTGGTGTATGCGGGAGATCCTGGGTTTAACCCGGCGCCCTACTGTTTTCGCGGAATTGGATAGCCTTCAGTACACCTTTTCAGTGACAGCTATAGAAATAACTCAAAACTAAGTTGCCACGGAGAACACATACGCAAAGTTTGATGCAAATCGGAAAAACAGTGTGGACTCCAATCGCGAACAAGCAAACACACAAACCCACAGAATTTCTGCTTTATATATATGGATATTGTTAATAACTATCCTTCATATCAATATTTCTTCAATAAATTAAAAAGAGAAGGAAATATGGTCAGTAGTTATTACTTCAGAGCTTTAAATGAAACTGACAGATTCGAAACAAGGTTTTGGCTTGGTTTATTCACAAACATTAATAGCAAAATAAAATATACATACATATTGTCCGCCAAACATTATGAAGACAATGTAAATCTCACAACTCCATGCATTTTTAAGGGGAGACAGCGAACGCTCTTGAAACTTTTATGTAGGAAAAGAAAGTTGGCCAAAACTGATTAAATAAATTTTCATCAAACTGTAAAAGTATTTTGGACAGCATGGTATGGTTTAATCCAGGTCAAATGCTATAATAATCGCAGGAAAATGAAAAAAGTGATACTTTGAAGAAAATCGAGAATTAGTTGCGGTTGTCTTTAAACTGAAGTATTTGGGCCTACCTTCCGTATAACACAGTCTTTCTTGGACCTATTTCCTGTTAAATTTAAACCCTCTAAGTTTATCGACAACGTTAAAATACCAATTTATATACAGGAAATAGCGNAATTCTGCAGTCACCGTGATGAGCAAAGGTAATGTTAAAGCAGGCATAAGAGATATGAATTACCTCAGTAAATGTTGTCGTTAATTTAAATAGTACGAATAACCAGAAAAATACTGTTAGAAGTACGTTCAAATAAGAATGTTCCAAAATTCTAGCAAGAAATATTCAGCTTTGTAATACTATATTGTTAATAACTATTCTTCATACAATATTTCTTCAATAAATTTAAAAGAGAAGGAAATATGGTCAGTAGTTATTACTTCAGAGCTTTAAATGAAACTGACAGATTCGAAACAAGGTTTTGGCTTGGTTTATTCACAAACATTAATAGCAAAATAAAATATACATACATATTGTCCGCCAAACATTATGAAGACAATGTAAATCTCACAACTCCATGCATTTTTAAGGGGAGACAGCGAACGCTCTTGAAACTTTTATGTAGGAAAAGAAAGTTGGCCAAAACTGATTAAATAAATTTTCATCAAACTGTAAAAGTATTTTGGACAGCATGGTATGGTTTAATCCAGGTCAAATGCTATAATAATCGCAGGAAAATGAAAAAAGTGATACTTTGAAGAAAATCGAGAATTAGTTGCGGTTGTCTTTAAACTGAAGTATTTGGGCCTACCTTCCGTATAACACAGTCTTTCTTGGACCTATTTCCTGTTAAATTTAAACCCTCTAAGTTTATCGACAACGTTAAAATACCAATTTATATACAGGAAATAGCGCAGATCTCAGCGAGCATGAAAACACTGATCTGCTGTAATGCAGCAATCCGTCTATTTTTCTGATTGCTTGTAATGATCTCAGTGATCACCAACAAGAATTTTTATAGTCTTAAGTTGGTATATTTGCCGCTGAAAGGAAATTTTCATTTGTAATAATTATTGAAATGGACGTAATTGGAATTATCTTCCTGTTACAATCCAACAAATTGCTCTTAGTCTTATCTTGACAGAATAAATACATTAAGATGTTTCCCCTTTTCATTGAAGAAATACAGTTAAGATTCCTTCCAAGGATTTTGATATGAAGGATTGCCTGTAACCTCATAAATTTGTTAATGTTTATTTCTCGTAAAGTCCAGATAAGAAAGGGCGATGCGTGTAATGAAACCCCAACTTCCTCCAACCAACTCCATTATACATATGTGTATTGCATTACGCATTGTTTATTCGTAATCTGTACAACGGTACGAGTGGTTTGATACCCATTACCTACCTATTCACACACATATGTAGCATGCTCCTCCCTCCCCCACCTCCTCCACCTTACAAATAACCATTTCCGTTTGTCCATTTGAGTAATCTTTATGCAACTGCCAGGAGATTCATTGCAAACATCAACGTCCTGAAATTGTCTACCCTCCACCTCTTCTCTCAATGATTTCGATATGAACAATATCCTTTTAGCAACATAAATTTGTTATTGTCAATTTCTATGGTTATTTGCAGTCTCTCTATTATAGGAGTAATATTTTATACCAGATAAAGTCTTGGCTTGTAGTTTTTCCAACTTAAATAGTAAAATCAGAACCATAACTGTTTAGCTTCCTCTTAACGTATCTTCATTTAATAACAACTGATACCCTATGCAGAGTTCAATTTTGGTATTTACTTATTTTACTCTTCTTCTGCTCATGTTAATCAAAATTATTGCAGTTTTACTCAGTTTGCTTATCTAAGTCTAACCTCATTGTTTCATCCATCTTACCCCAGTATTTTCTAATTTATGGTAATTTATATTTCAGCAGCCACTCTCTTGATAATTCTATACATTTTTTGCATGCTTGAAAGTCAATAAACCTTCTATGGTCAGATTGAGTATTTTATTTATTTTATTTGTTTTTGTTAGTTTCTCTTCTGAAAATATGAGGCCATCCACACAGTTGAATCATAATAGTGTATTCATGGTCATTGATGCATACCCATAAGACAATTAGCAACTATAATGGAACATGTTGTTCATCATTCCTAGGAGCAGAAAAGCAATGAGATGCGCATGGATCACATGCTTTCAATTTAGAAGAAGAAATTGAAAGAGGAAAAGTCTGCTGCAGCCGGGAATCGAACCCGGGTCTCCCACTTTCCGGGCGGGTGCTCTGTCCTGTACACCGAGTCCCATCATAGCCCACGAAATTGTCGTGGTAGCTTAGAGGACAGAGCACCCACCCGGAAAGTGGGAGACCCGGGTTTGATTCCCGGCTGCGGCAGACTTTTTCTCTTTCAATTTCTTCTTCTTCTATTCCTAGGAGCAATTATTTTGCTCTGAAATAAAATACATTTTATGTCAAGCCTTTAACTAAGTCATTATAACTAATGAAAACACTGTAAATTCACAATCTTTTCATGTTTGGGTCATTGCAGAATAACAACTGAACATTGCTCTAAAATCAAACTTTTTGTAAGATTATGGTAAATCATCCTGAAGCATTCTCTGCATTTTTGGGATCTAATCTTAATTGATTTATCTTTGATAAGGGCCTGAATTAAAAGTCAATTGCTCTCTACAAGTTTTTATCTATGAAGATGAAATTTTTAGTGTGCTTCCTGGAAACATTCTTTTTTTAATTATTAAAGGACGTTTTTTCTAGAAGCATTGAGAAACAAGATATTAGGGTTCTATTATAGTGGCATCACTTGGGAAAAATATCAATGCTACCAATGCCAATATGCAAAAACATTTAAACTGTATTAAGTTGAGGCTGACACTGCTAGTAAGACCTCTCTTTTAGAATTCTGAACTTTCTATATATTCCTAAGCAATGAAATCTTGATATGCTGGAATATAACCAAGTATCAATTGGATATGATCTACCTACAGTATGAAACATTGTCTTAAACCCTATTTACATACCAAGTTATAGCTAGTTATCTTTTTGGGAAGTGCCACAATAAATATTCAAATTTGTAACCTGTATTTATAAGGGCTAGATTTGAACTGTCCCAGCATCGAACTAAGGAGTATTAGGGAAGACTTCTAATTAAAATATGCTTCAGAATCTCCTCCATTCTCTATTCCTCATATTTCAAAGTGACATTGTATCGGGAAGTACCTCAATATAAGCATTTGAGTTTTCTGTACATATCTTAAGTAGAATTGTTTAATGTATCCAGGCATCAAGCCATGGTCCAATTCAGATGTTGTCATAGGTGAATAAAAAATAAAGTCACGAATTCTATTCACAGGCCAAATATTTGCTATCAGGCTTTTCAAAAAGTGCCCTGAAAACATTATTAAAAAGCCTCGACGTGTATTTGTAATGGGCAAAATTTGAACCAATCTAGTATCAAACCCAGGAATATTTAGGCATATTTTTATTTGAGTTACTCTTTAAAAGCTCGTCAAATACTTAAACCTAAAGTTTCAAGGCGTTATCTCATGGGAAAGTATCTCAAAATATTATCCAAGTATCCTGTACATATAATATGGAGGAATAATTAACATGCCCTGGCATCAAACCTATTTGGAAACAGTCAACATTAAATATAAAACCTAGGCAAGAATCATATTCACATTCTGATGTGTAGCTTTTTGGCTTTTCAGAAATTTCCCTAAATAAAATTGTTAACAAACTGCCCTGTGTGTTTTAAATAGGGGAATTTGGAACTGTCCTAGCATCAAACCAAAGATATTTGCGGTATATGTCCATTCATATTGTGTATTAGAAGCTCCTAGTAAAAATAGATCTTCAAAACATTATTATAGTTTCATTAACATTATTTGTTGGAATAATTAACATGCCCTAGCATCAAACCAAGGATCAATTTAGAAGTTCTTAAGCTTGAATATGAAGTATACCCACAATCCTATTTGTTTACCGAATTTCAGCTATTTTGCTTTTCAGAAAGTACCCTGAAAAGTATATTCAACAGTAGCCCCATATAAATCTTATGGACAGAATTTAAACTATTCTAGCATTGAACCCATGGCATTAGGCGAAGAATCTTTACAACATGCAATAGAATACCATATCTTCTAATGATATCATGAATTTCAACCTTATATCTTCATAGAAAATGCCCTAAACAAATTTTTGAAAATCTGTGCAATGTATTCAAAAGAATCTGTCAGTTTCANTTTCCGGGCGGGTGCTCTGTCCTGTACACCGAGTCCCATCATAGCCCACGAAATTGTCGTGGTAGCTTAGAGGACAGAGCACCCACCCGGAAAGTGGGAGACCCGGGTTTGATTCCCGGCTGCGGCAGACTTTTTCTCTTTCAATTTCTTCTTCTTCTATTCCTAGGAGCAATTATTTTGCTCTGAAATAAAATACATTTTATGTCAAGCCTTTAACTAAGTCATTATAACTAATGAAAACACTGTAAATTCACAATCTTTTCATGTTTGGGTCATTGCAGAATAACAACTGAACATTGCTCTAAAATCAAACTTTTTGTAAGATTATGGTAAATCATCCTGAAGCATTCTCTGCATTTTTGGGATCTAATCTTAATTGATTTATCTTTGATAAGGGCCTGAATTAAAAGTCAATTGCTCTCTACAAGTTTTTATCTATGAAGATGAAATTTTTAGTGTGCTTCCTGGAAACATTCTTTTTTTAATTATTAAAGGACGTTTTTTCTAGAAGCATTGAGAAACAAGATATTAGGGTTCTATTATAGTGGCATCACTTGGGAAAAATATCAATGCTACCAATGCCAATATGCAAAAACATTTAAACTGTATTAAGTTGAGGCTGACACTGCTAGTAAGACCTCTCTTTTAGAATTCTGAACTTTCTATATATTCCTAAGCAATGAAATCTTGATATGCTGGAATATAACCAAGTATCAATTGGATATGATCTACCTACAGTATGAAACATTGTCTTAAACCCTATTTACATACCAAGTTATAGCTAGTTATCTTTTTGGGAAGTGCCACAATAAATATTCAAATTTGTAACCTGTATTTATAAGGGCTAGATTTGAACTGTCCCAGCATCGAACTAAGGAGTATTAGGGAAGACTTCTAATTAAAATATGCTTCAGAATCTCCTCCATTCTCTATTCCTCATATTTCAAAGTGACATTGTATCGGGAAGTACCTCAATATAAGCATTTGAGTTTTCTGTACATATCTTAAGTAGAATTGTTTAATGTATCCAGGCATCAAGCCATGGTCCAATTCAGATGTTGTCATAGGTGAATAAAAAATAAAGTCACGAATTCTATTCACAGGCCAAATATTTGCTATCAGGCTTTTCAAAAAGTGCCCTGAAAACATTATTAAAAAGCCTCGACGTGTATTTGTAATGGGCAAAATTTGAACCAATCTAGTATCAAACCCAGGAATATTTAGGCATATTTTTATTTGAGTTACTCTTTAAAAGCTCGTCAAATACTTAAACCTAAAGTTTCAAGGCGTTATCTCATGGGAAAGTATCTCAAAATATTATCCAAGTATCCTGTACATATAATATGGAGGAATAATTAACATGCCCTGGCATCAAACCTATTTGGAAAATCTGTGCAATGTATTCAAATGGGAAAAGTACCTTTATGGGCTCTTGGATACAGCCATATATATGATTAGTCCCTCAGGGGTCATATTGCAACCTGCAGATGTTTAAATAACATTTTTCTTCAAAATTTCCAGCACAGTACCCATTATTGATTTGCCATTAGGTACTATGGAAAACTGAGTTTTAAGACACAAACTTATAGAGATACAACCCCCGATCAAGAACAAATTATGTTTGCATGTCGAGTTACTACTGTATAACTTGTTCCGTTATAGTTGTTAATCATCTTAAAGGAGCAAATCTACTTCTACACATTTTTTAACTGACAATATTTGTGTGTGGTAAGGTAGGTAACAAGGCAAATAAAAATTTTGATAGAATTAGAAGTTGAGTTTGTGTGTCATAATTAGCCATTTCCAAATTCAATGCCAATATAAGCATTAGCTCCTTTGACTGTTGTTCTGGTATTTGTCTAATAAGCTACCTGATAATCACTTGACTCAATAACAAAATCTGCTTTAAAATAAAGATAACCTTTCATAATGGATCCAATATCTTTCTGAAAAATCCACTGTTTCAATTTTCAGAAATATTTCCGTGTTCCAAGTACTCCTGCACAAGCTAAAATTCCATTTGCCAGAGTAAATCACAATAAGTACATGGTTACAGACAATGCTGCATATGTGGGTAAGTTTGTCTTCTCTTTTTTTAATTACTTGTTGCTTCTCAATTTTGTACCATTCTTCATATTGAAACATACCTTTAGTTGGCTTTATTTATGCACTTCTGTCACTTCTTTTCTATCTGCACTTCCTTTACCAAAGTAAGAAACTAGATTTTTCCAAACAATTTGAGATTATTGGACACAAAAATTCCCAACTGAGCAACAATTATATACAGACTTCATATTCACCTATCCTCTCTGCAATCACGATACACATTTCATAACATTCCCAACCCCCCTTTTTTCACCTCTTACTACCTCATACCCTTAACCTTACTCCAGTTTTTATTTTGCAAAACAGTCTTTAACACGTTGTACAACAAATGTTCAGTTAACTGGATATTAGTAGTGTTTGCCATAGTCCGGTTGCGATGTCCAGTTAATTAGAAATGTATATATTTCCTTTCCTTAAAGAGTAAGAGGCTTTGTTTATCCATCTATAAATTTCACATTGGCCTAGCTTAAGTGTTTGGTACAAATACCTTAGCCTGTTAGGGAGTATAATTATTAGAGATTATAATTATTAGGGAGTATAATTGGGGATAATTTGCTGGCAGTCAACATGTTAATGCACTGAGTTAGTTTATCTCCTTTTTCCCCAAGTCGTTGTTTTGTCTTTCCCTTTAGATGATGGTGGCATCATCAATGCTGAAACCATCTTCAAAGTGTTTTTTATTGGTTTGTGGAAATCTGTACATGTATTTTATTCAATGCTCATGAGTAATATACATCTACATCTACATAAATACCCTGCAAGCCGCCTTACGGCATGTGGTAGGGGGTGAAAACACCGGGCGTTCTATTTCTCTTATTTTGTGCTTATTGTCGGATCGTCCAAGGTAGCAGGGGGGTCTCATAATATCTACTATATCTTCCGCAAATGTTCTTTCCCTAAATTTATCAAGCAATCGCAATCTAGCTTCTAGTCTCCTGTCTTTTAACGATTCCCAACCTGCATCTGACAGCATTTTGGTAACGCTTGCTTTTTTATCATAGCACTTCTTAACAAAACGTATCACTTTCCGTTGCACTTTCTAGAGTTCACGGATGCATGTATCGTCTGCCGGATCCCATATACTTGATGCATATTCAAGATGAGGCCTAACCAATGCAAAATAACATCGTTCTATAGCTTTTTCGTCACATTTACCAACAATACGCCTAATGAAACCGAGTTTTCTAGTTGCTTTAGCACAAATGTTACAGATATGTGTGCTCCAGTTCATGTTATTCGTAAGAGTGATTCCGAGATATTTTACCAAGTCCACTGCTTTAATTACTGTTCCGCTATATACATTTCAAATAAAAAATTTTAAGGCAGAATTCTAAGATAAACCTGTATACTAATTAGTTTTAAAAATTAGATAATGGTGAGGTGATAATCACAATTCTCTTTTTAAAATGGCAACTACAATAAGGCCTGCATTGTAAGTGAGAAAGCATCTTGGGAAGAAAGGGATAAAAATTCAATTCTTGCAGATCGAGAAACAGCATGAAATTAATTTAGCTCTTTGAATTTCAAAGTGCTGTACACCCTTAAACAAAAAGGGATCATATTTAGTTTTTCATTTCATTAAATAATAGATTATTTGGTAGTTTGTTCTCTTTTATACTACAACTTGAAAGACCTACACTGCCCTTTAACTTTTTAAGCTAACTTTTTTCCATAAAGTGATTGGGAAGATACAGAATCTATTTCAGGGCTTAAATTGGCTGCATCCAGAGGATGGACTGGTTTTCTTGCTTTTGTGCCAAAGAATTACCATATTTGATGGCATATAAAATGCACCTTTTTTAAAAAATTATGGCTCAAAAAAATCACCCACATCACATATGTAAATGTTCAAAATCCATGGGTTAATGTTCAATACAGATTCAGTTATATTTATACCAATTATATTTATTATTATATAATATTTACCTCATTACTATTGCTATTCTGTTACATGAATATCGTTTTGCTTGCTTCTGCTATGTCCAATTCCATAATTTTGTGCTTTTTGTTTGTTTTTTTTGTGCTATGTTCAACTGCAGTCGTAGCTTGTCATTTATTAATTTTTTCAGAACAAATTAATATATTTTTTTGTAATTACATCAATGATTAGGGCACCTATTTGGCTTTTCTGAAACATTTATTTATTTGTGTCAGTTTCACATACAGCAAAATTGCCAATTTAAAAAGAAAACATAAAAGAACAAGAATCATTAAAAATAAGATAATATAAATTAAGTTAAAATACAAAACAAAACATAGTACAAATTAATTCCAAAAAGTGAGTAAAGAGAGGAAAACATAGTTTTACTTGGTGCCCATACGAATAAATAAAAAACATAAAAACTAAAGGGAACTACAATTTAAGTTGTTGGGGTGCCATGTTTTTGCGCCGACTTTTTTTCTTGTACATGCCCTCCTGAAATGAGGGTGCGTCATAAATGCTGTCAAATCTGGTAATCACTGCAAACATGAGAGATGTCATACAAGTAAAGTAAATAAATGAGGCTGACAACCAGCTAAAGTAGGTTAGAGTGCATCTTCATACAAGCAAATGATGAGCAGGATATTTTACTATGTGCTCTGTCATAAATTCTCAAGCACTTAAAGAAATCCCTGTGTAAGGTAGAATGGCATCCCAATCACTGAACTGCTTTGTTTGTATTTCCATTTTTTTTTATTGCTGCATTTGCTTGTATGAGGAAACAGGTAAAATCTGATGCCATTTTATTGATTCAAGGTACATCAAATTGGGCAGGTGACTACTTTACAAATACTGGTGGTGTTGGGATTGTAATCAGGGATCCCATGACAAATTTCCTCCCTGTGGACAGTGGAGATAGTGAAGCAGAGGACAAGAAAGATATCCGTGATCAATTGGAAGCTGTGTTTGAGAGAGACTGGAATTCTGCGTATGCCCACCATACAATGGGATAACATTCAAACTGAAGTGTTGCTTTTATCACAAACAGAAGGATTCTGCAAAAACATTTTTGTAGCTGACTGTTGAAATATAGTACTTCATAATTTTTATGAAAAGGGATGATTGTTTTTTAGACTTTGGTCAGCTCAAAAGAGCTTCTTTCACTGCTATATTTGTGAAGAAATAGTTCGTTAAATCTTCTCTGTATTAAATTCAGGGAAATGTGTTGTTTGATATTCAACTACAAATGACACCATAGGATGTCCACAAAAGGTGTATTCCATTTTATCTTTATTTTGTGTCAAAGTTGAATTAGAGTAAAGACAAGTGTGTCAGGTGTACTCAAAATAAGCTTACCCCTGCAGAAAAACAAGACTATATCAGAATAATTTCAAAAGACTTCATTAACTATTAATTTCATCATCAATTAATAATCATCAATTGATTAATTATTATCTTAATTATTCATCGTTCATGTTAGTTACTTAATTTTTTGATGTAATCTCTTTGAAGTCTATAAAGTATTCTCTGATTAGCTCTGTTTTCCAAAGCTGCACCATTCTGCTTCTAAATTCCTCAGAGTGTCATAAGTACTGAAATTGTACATTTTCAGGATATTTTTGAGGTCTTGGCACCGGCGATATCACTGGGAGATGGGTATGATATTTATCATATTATATTTTCTGCTGAACAGAGAACTTCATTTTGAGACACTCCCTGCTTAAGTGTGGAGGATATCCTGAGAATCATTGTATTCCAACCATTTATTGTAATTGATGGCTCATTTTTCATAGAACTGGAAGAACCACCTCTTATTGGATTCTAAACTAGCACAAAGATACAAAGTTACATCTATAACTTTGTCAGTTAACAGTACTATTTCTGAGATGTCTTCTGAAATAACCTTTCATTACCATCTCAGGTTTCAGACCTCTTTTGTGGACACCCTATGCATTAAGCCTTGAGTGATAAATATTTTAATACCACTCAATAACACCTACAAATATTTGCCTTAAAATCATTCACATAATCTATTTTCATATCATTGTGTCCTATGGAAAAGTAGCAATAAGTTTTGGAATCATTCATATGGCCAGAGCAAAAAACCAAGAGTCTCATTTCAACTATCCTTATTTCAAATGGTCTTTGACAATCGAAAGCACTATTTGTCATAAACCAAATTTTCTTTGGAATAATATTTTCATCATAGACCCATAACACACTTGATCTGCATTCATCTTGTTTTCCACTAGCATGTCTTCGTACTTCCTGGCATCAATTAAGCATTGTTTCTTTGTCTCCATTTTAAGAATTTATTTTTCTTAAGGTCCTTCATTTTCATTTCCTCCTCACTGTTCCGTTGAATCACCCCATTGCAGATTTGGTTGTCAGGAAATTATTTATCAACAACAACATAGCAACAAAAATCCAATGGAAAGTATAATGGAACAGAAACTACTTTTCTTTTAAATTTCATTTATCATCTTTAAAAATGTGTTAATAATATTTCAACCTTTTTGTTTTCAATAACTAATACACCAAGAAGTCTTCCACAAAATTCAATACTGGTATGATGTTCATTCTTTGAGATAGATGTAGGTTTTGACCAATTTGTAGTTTATCCATCAATGACTGAAATCGAGTTTTATATGGTCCCCTAATTCTAACCTTGTTCTTCCAATTTTGTTTCCAGCTAATATATATTGAATTAATTCAATATTATAGCAGTTGAAAACTGTTAAAAATGTGGCCAATTTGGAATTTAAACTAATGGAATTCACTCATTCCAAGACTATTAATTTTCTATTCCAGAGAATTTCTCTCCCATGAAATTGAATAATAGGATGCCTGTTCTTATGAAATTGGCATTTCTTGAATTCAGTTCCTGCTAATGAAGATGATCTGAGAATAATTGGAAGGTTTCAGTTACATTTCTTGCAAATTCTGTTTTGGGAATTGGAATTGTAAGTTTAAAAATTTTGAATAACAACTCATTAATGCTGACTGACACTTTCAGTCATTAATGTTTTATAAAAGTTCGTTAATACCTAAATTGACATTCGTGTCTATAGTTTCTTATTGCTTTTTTTATTATTTCCTTATCTTTTATAACAAAGGAAATCTATGAGATAATCACTAAGATGTACCTTTTTTAAGGAACTAAAATTATCCTTGTATTGGAAAATTATTACATCTTTTGATCACATTATCAGTAACCAATAATCAATGGAAAAGAAATTTTTCTAAACAATTAGTTTAAAAAAATATTTCAATGAATCACCTGGTATTGCTTAAACTATCAAATATGTAACCAAAATGGCTTTCCAAGTGACCACATGAACAGCTTGCCTGATTTAAACTTGAACTGACTTTATTTCTGTTTATTTTTACTCGTTTATTTGTTTTTAAAGAGATAAGGTTGGTTGTATTTATTCTGTTTCAATAGTAATTTTGTAATATTATACATATGATATATTTTAATATTGTTTACTTGGAAGTTGGCTTCCCAATACTCCCTGTGTTTGAAAATGGGACCATATATTTGCGCACATGTACATTGTTACAACGATCGCTAAGCATATATTTTAAATCATGGAATTTGCAATTTAGCCATAGTTTTAGATATTGATCTTTCATTTCATAGGGTTATGATGGTTAAGTCATTGCTTTCTGTGAGCATGATGTGTTTCACAATCATTTGAAACTCATTTTTTTTGTTGTTATGCTGTTAAGTGCTCTTTATAACTTTTATCCTTTCAAAGAAAGCTCCTTCTGGGAATCTAACTCAGGCCCAGCAAAGAAAGATGCCACACAAACGGTAGCTTTGACAATGTAATGAATTCCTGTATTGCAGAATGTTTGCATATGGAATTTGAAAAATCGAATTTCAGTGCATCTGTGAATTGATATTTCATAACAGATCAATATTCCATGTATTTCAAACTTGGTTAAATGTTGGAATATTTCTAAATGAAGCCTTGGGGTAATCTGATCAGCACTACAGAAAACCAAAACTTTGTTTTAAAATTAAATTCTTCGATTCACATCCTGTTTTGGATTCTTGGCCAATGGTTCAACTTTATTCCAGTATCTCACCATTTTGTAATTCTTTGTTGTAAATGGTAAACTCCATAATAATGGGCTTATATTATTTTAAATTCTTGATATTGAAGTTAGCGTATGAAAACTAAATTGTTCTATGAACTTCTGTGGTTATTTTTATTTAGCCCTAAAGAACTCAATAAGCCTTCAGATATATTGGCACATTGAGTGTAAAAGGGTTGATTTTTTCCCTCATCTTATTGTACTTATGATTTTCTAATTTGAATCCAGAAAGTTCCTGTTTTTATATGCATGAAATTTTATTTAAAATTACTTATGTATCAAAATCATATATTTCTTGTTTGATTTGATGCTAACACAATGCGATGAATCGAAAAAATTGTTCATGAAGTAATTTATTTCTAAAATTAAGATGTTTGATTCTATTGCACTTAAAGCTTTATTGAAAGTGAGGAATATTAGATCAAGTGAACTATTTTATAAGAATAACTTCATAAATAATACTGAGGATAGTTTTAGAGGTTCAAATATTTATACTTATGTATTGTGATCTTATCTTCTTCTTTTATATTTACAGTTTAAGATTTCATCTCTGTTAGGTTAAATATTCCATTCTGTGATAGCAAAAAAAGTATCTTTAATTGTTTAAGGAAGTCTTTTCTGGTTATAGTTTTGTTTGGTTAGCTGACAATTTTCATCAATGTTTGTCCATTTCCATGATATTTTGTTTTCATGAATTGCACTGAAGCTGGATCTGCTCTTTTGATATTGAAAAACTGGGTAAAGGTTAATTGAAATTCCTTCAATGGTAAGATGAATAATTAAGCTTGAATGGAAATTGTCCTAAATTTGGAAAGGGATTTCTGGTTTATCTTCTGAATTATGGTTGTATATGTAACTCAAAGTCTTTGGAAAATATTTCATATTGTTTTTTGGTGAAATTGATTTTTTTATGGTCCTGACTGTTGGATCAAAATACCTAATCTGGATTATACTTACTGTCATTCATTATACTTGTATTTTTTCTCTTTTAATTACAGTGGCACCTCGACTTATGATCTTAATTCGTTCCAGACTGGAGTTTATATCTCAAAAAATTAATTTCTCGAAACCCAGATTTCCATTGTATCTTACAGTAAAACAATTAATCTGTTCTGTCTTGGGAATTAAAAAAAAAGTTATTTAAACATCTGCAGGTTGCGATGTGATCCCTGAGAGAAAATTAAATTCGGCCATAATATTTTAAATCATTTTTTGTTTTATAAAAATATAATTTTTGAGCGATTATGAAGATATGTAGTAAAAGAAGGTCTTATCTAAAACCGACCTTGGTCGGTTTTAGATAAGACCTTCTTGGTCGATTTCTCTATCAGAACGTCTTCTTCTGAAAATGCCAAAGAAAAACGTAAACAAAGCAGAGAAGCTCAAGACTATGATTGCATTCTTAACACTGAGACAGTGCAATCATTTTAGGGATCTTTCCTGCTTAAATTCCCTTATATTGGTAGAGTAATTGGCTTAAATATTGCACATAAAATGAACACAAGGTAAGCCTAGTACAAGTAGCAAAGAGGGGTCCCTCTCTCTACGAGCTATCTCTATAGCTTTTTCATGTTTATCAAAAGAAAACCTCGTAAGAATCTCATTATCTTTTTTGGTTTTCTATTTTAATAGAGAAGATAAAGACCATGCGTAAAAATTATGCCAATTTGTTTAAATTTTTGTAAATTTTGCCAAGTAAGACAAACAGACCAGGGAGAGGTTTATTGCATGGTCATCTATGTGTACATACATACTACAGTACTCCGGATTATAAAAGAACCACAGTTCATTGGTCGAAATTAAGTTTGTACCTTTAGGTCATAATGGAGTAAGAAAAAAGTTTGTATGTTGAGCAGTTTGTAAGTCAAGGTACCACTGTATATTCACTTATATTAGAGGGCACTCAAAGTTCATTTTTATTGTTTAATCTAATTATTAAGTTAAAATTTCTAATGATGTGAGAGGTAATGAGATTCATGTAATTGAGTCTCTTTTATGACTGCTAAGTATAGGTTTTACTTGAGAAGGTTAAGCTGTGGCTGTATACTGAGGTTTATGGATGAAATGTTTTCTTAATCTCTACTAAGCTTTAAAAAGAGACTCATGCTAAGCCTTGCCTTCCTCAATACATTCATCTTATCATATTTTTCCAATGTTGAAATTCCATTAGTGTGTGAGATGCTTGTCCAGGATATTTGCTATTTTTTAAAAATTCGTGTAAATTGTAGATTCTAATGAATTTTGTATGGCTTATTGTTACTGAAGAATTGATAATGTCATTTTTATGATAAATGCTTTTTATATTTATGCATTTTGATTCATCTTTTCAACGTGGTTGAACAATATATGAAAAATATATATCTGGTATAAGAAAGGTTTGTTATTAATTAAAGCTAAATTAAGAATGACCACTGATGGAAGAATAATTACAGGAATGGAGAACACCAGAACCATCAAAATCAGTGATTCAGCCCAATTTCCTTTGGAAGCAAAATACGTATTGGGCAGAATCTCTTAAGTGGTTCAGAGGGAATGAAGGGAAAGGCCTAACCAAATGCAGGCTAAATAAAAAACAACTAACTATCGTAATCCACAAGACTATAAAGTTTTATTAAGAACTAAATCAGTATTCATGAGACAATTTGTATTTTTTTAAATATGAAGGTTTCCTAGGGCATTAAGACAAGTATTGGAATTATGTATAAGCTTAAAATCGTTAATAGAAATATTATGGGCGTGATAATGCATATGCTTGGCAACACTGGAAAGCAAACATCTGCCAAGTTTAAAATGTGCTAAATGCTCATTGAATCTGATTATGCTTCACATCTAGTTTGCTGAACGTACCTAAAACCACATTCAGGGCATCGAACTTCATATAAAAGGTGTGATAAAAAAAGCAGAATTTTTATATTTCCTGAGCTGTATAATTCCAACTGTAAATGTTGTTTGAGAACTAAAAGAGCATGAACAATAGGAACACTGGGGAAAAGACTGAATACATCAAAGGAAACCATAATTTCAGAATCTTTCTAGTGTAAATTAGAAACTTTATTTATAAAACCTAAGGAGTTGATAACCAAATGTTGGTCAGAAAAAGACAAACTCTTGAATTGACAGTTTAACCACTTAGCTTTAAAACAAGTCTGTGCATTTAAGGCAGAAGCAATAGGCCTCATGGCTTGATTATTTCTATGAATCTTCTGAAGGAAATAAAATTTGGGAACAGAAGGGTTGGAAGCAAATAACTTGTGCTTTAGACCAGAATGTATTCAAGTAGAACACCTCTCTAAAGAATCTTTTACCTGTATAACAAACATATTAATAGGAAATTTAAACAATAAAGTATACGGACAATTATCAATACACTTCTGTGAATTTGTAAAATGTTTGTTCCTTATTTAAATAACTAAAGTATTCCCTTTATCGACCTTTAAAAAAGAAGCAACATTTGGATCTTAGTTGTTTAACAACCTTATTGATTATCTGTAAGCTTAAAAGCAAAAGAGACCCTAATAAAATCCTCAGTACCATTGTCTAACTATTCAATGCCTTGGATTTCCTTGGTGTCTTCACAATGGTAAATGAACCATTGCACCTTTTTCCCTCTTCTTAGCGAATCTCTTTTATTGCAGCATTTTCTGTTGCGTAGACCCTCTTGAAGGTGATCTAAGATTAAAGTCGTTTGAGAGACATGGAATGCAACTGAAAAAATGAAGACAATTCACTGACAGATTTTAACCAACGGCAGTAAACCTAAAATTTCTTATAGTATTCAATGAATTTCTTCAGTTCTGCTGCTTGATAGCGTTGAACATAAACATTGCTTTATAATTGGGAAACTAATCTTTCCTG
Source organism: Ladona fulva (assembly GCA_000376725.2). Classification (NCBI taxonomy): domain Eukaryota; kingdom Metazoa; phylum Arthropoda; class Insecta; order Odonata; family Libellulidae; genus Ladona; species Ladona fulva. Next base: position 15,072 of record KZ312449.1, on the reverse strand, counting down.
TATGCACAATGTCTAGCTAAATCATTTCCGTACCTTGAAAATTGTGTCCGTTGATAGTTCAAGCATATTCTAATAATTCACATTCATAATTAACTAGTTGAAGTGCCCATTCATTCTCTAAGGGGAAAATAGAGGTAGAATTGAATATAGTAGATCTATAGGGCGAATACATAGATTTACTCAACGTAAAGAATATTTAGAAAATTCACAAATTAGAAATTCCGTTTAAAAAATAACCTGATTAATAAAACTCCTAATTGGTCATATGTGTCCCTGCGATTCCTCAATGCAAATCATTTGCAACTGTAAACCTCTAAAAACTCATCAAACATCTTCCTCTATTATTTACCTTGTATTCTATTTGGCCCTCACAATGCGATGAATCGAAAAAATTGTTCATGAAGTAATTTATTTCTAAAATTAAGATGTTTGATTCTATTGCACTTAAAGCTTTATTGAAAGTGAGGAATATTAGATCAAGTGAACTATTTTATAAGAATAACTTCATAAATAATACTGAGGATAGTTTTAGAGGTTCAAATATTTATACTTATGAATTGTGATCTTATCTTCTTCTTTTATATTTACAGTTTAAGATTTCATCTCTGTTAGGTTAAATATTCCATTCTGTGATAGCAAAAAAAGTATCTTTAATTGTTTAAGGAAGTCTTTTCTGGTTATAGTTTTGTTTGGTTAGCTGACAATTTTCATCAATGTTTGTCCATTTCCATGATATTTTGTTTTCATGAATTGCACTGAAGCTGGATCTGCTCTTTTGATATTGAAAAACTGGGTAAAGGTTAATTGAAATTCCTTCAATGGTAAGATGAATAATTAAGCTTGAATGGAAATTGTCCTAAATTTGGAAAGGGATTTCTGGTTTATCTTCTGAATTATGGTTGTATATGTAACTCAAAGTCTTTGGAAAATATTTCATATTGTTTTTTGGTGAAATTGATTTTTTTATGGTCCTGACTGTTGGATCAAAATACCTAATCTGGATTATACTTACTGTCATTCATTATACTTGTATTTTTTCTCTTTTAATTACAGTGGCACCTCGACTTATGATCTTAATTCGTTCCAGACTGGAGTTTATATCTCAAAAAATTAATTTCTCGAAACCCAGATTTCCATTGTATCTTACAGTAAAACAATTAATCTGTTCTGTCTTGGGAATTAAAAAAAAAGTTATTTAAACATCTGCAGGTTGCGATGTGATCCCTGAGAGAAAATTAAATTCGGCCATAATATTTTAAATCATTTTTTGTTTTATAAAAATATAATTTTTGAGCGATTATGAAGATATGTAGTAAGAAAGGACTTACCTCTGAGCGACCTCTTTGGTCGATTTCTCTATCAGAACGTCTTCTTCTGAAAATGCCAAAGAAAAACGTAAACAAAGCAGAGAGGACTGTGTAAGTGAAATCCGATCGGATTCTAAACAATGAGACAGCGCATTCATTTTAGGGATGAATGAACTTAATATGAATTCAATTCATATTAAGTAGAGATGGGACAATAGATTGAAAAATGTAATCGAATAATTATTCGATTGTTTTGGCATTTATTCGATTTTTATCATTCGAATAAATTCATTTGTTTTGCGGGTCAGTGGTTTTACAGGGGTAACAAATTTCTATAACTCTTTAACTTTACCATGGAAAACCTAATTAAATTTGATTTTCANCTCCAGTGCTTCCAGTGTGGAGGAGGTACTTACCGAGTCAAAAGCCTGGGCATAGTCCACAAAGCAGAGTACTAGTGGCATCTCGTATTCGTTCATTTTGCTGATAATTTCTTGCAGCGTGTGGATGTGGTCAATAGTGCTGAATCCCTTGCGAAATCCCGCTTGTTCTCTGGGCTGGGCAGCTGCCAGGGACGTCTTCAGACGTGCAGCTATTACTCTCATGAACGTTTTGTATATAACAGGAAGGAGGCTGATGGAGCAGTAGTTCTTCAAATCTTCCTTGCTTCCTTTCTTGTGCAAAAGGACAATCTTTGCATGGTTCCATTCCTTCGGAATTCCCCCTCATCTAAGGCAATTAGTGAATAACTGCGCTAGGATAGGAGAAATTTCTGTAACACCAAGCTTCAGATATTCCGCTAAAACTCCATCAGCTCCTCCTGCCTTTCCATTCTTCATCTTCTTGATGGCGTCTGTTACTTCTTCTGGGAGAATATAGGGGGTATTTTCTCAGTTTTCTATCCCATTGCTAGGCGTCGTCTGACCTCTTCTTACTCTTGTTGTTCTCTATAGCTTCTTGTACAATTCTTTCGTTAAAATTCCTTACATCTTTCTTCATTGCCACTCTGATAGACTTGCATAGCTCGACATATTCGATATTTTCCTTTTGCAAGTCTGAGTGCTTCAGTTGCTTTCGCTATAATAGAAAATATGCTCTTCCTTGAGTGTAACCAGTTCTTCTGATCTTCTGTTACTTCACTGATCCGATGACATCCCACTTTGTCTTCTCTGCTTCATTGAGCAATTCCAGGAGTCGATCTTCGCTCTTCAAGCTGCGGCAGTTGTAGGTTGCGAAGTGTAGGCGGTTATTTCTTTTCTTCATGATGGACCTCTGTAAATACCTCCCGGACATCCGAATGGGTGGTGCTTTTATGTCCGGATAAATTTCCATTACAGAAGCTCATCATGATAAATTGTAATTGCGCCTGGAGGGAAAAAGACAGTGATTCACCAGGCTGTCTCACTGCCGGTTGGTGAACTGAGTGCCACTCTCACTATTTGGCCGGAGATATTGTTGAAGCCTTCTTAGCATGGTTAAACCTGAGTTATACATCGCCTC
>KZ312448.1:22542-33786 GCA_000376725.2 Ladona fulva | reverse complement strand
TACTTACCTCCTGTTTCCTGCTTGAGACCAACTTCTTTCGCTCCATTCTGACGTTAATCTTCATTCTGCATCTAACTACCCTATGGTCACTGCCGGTGTTGAAGTTGTTTAGTACCTCACGATTAGTAACTGGGTAGAGTTTGTTAACCCATATGTAGTCTATTTCGTTTTTTACTCCATTAGAACCTCTCACATCCACTTCCTTGTAGGAGTCTTCTTGAATTATGTATTTGTTATGTACATATTGGTGCACTCTGCAAACTCTACCAGGCGGTGACCTCGTTCCTTTTTCTGGCCTAGTCCATGTTTTCCTGTGGCAGCATCATCTGCTTCCTGCTTACCTACACGAGCATTAAAATCGACCATGATGATTTTATAACAGTGATCTTCCTGATGTTTGGTAGAAATTTTCAATTTCCTCTTCGCTGCTTGCANTAAAATTTGTTCCGAGAATATCATTCTAAAATCAGTCAAATATGTGAGACTAAAAAATGCTGGTCTGCTAAAAGAATCAACTCTTCTTCTGTCATTTTCCTTTTGTCAACTTATTACTTATCTTTTGACTGATTAAGGCGTTTTTGTGTTTTATCGCTTCGTTTTGCATCAACGTTCGTGTATTATTTCCTAAATCTTTCAGAAACAATTCCCATTTCTCTTAACTTGGGCAAATCTTTGAGAAGACCTGGCAATATGTTTGTGTATATACGACGAGCATTTTTCAAGGATGATTGCTTACCCTTTCCGTTCCTTTCACTCTTATGTTATACTGTTAGTCGGCGACCTTATCTCTTCTAAATAGTTCCGTTAGGACAGGTATGGGGCTCAAACGAGCTTCAATTTTTTTACGTCTCCTTTAGAAGTTCAAGATTAATCCTTCCTTATTCCTTGATGTAATTAGTTATTTGCATTTCGTTTTATTTTCTGATTTTGCGTTTCATGCAGGATGAAAGGGAAACTTTCTTAAAAATCGTTTTCACTTTTTTCTGTTGACACGCGATTTAGGACCTCGATATTAAAATAAAGCCGTAACTCGTAAGGAAAATACAGACAAAAACTTTTGCATGGTGCCTGGTGAAAAAAATATATTTCCTCGATGAATACCCGCCAATTGTAGTTTTAATATTTCTCTTCCCAAAATTCGCGTTTATTCGCGAATTCAGAAACTCGAGCTGGTGAGGAACCCGGGATCGATTCTCGGCTATTGCAGACTTTTTCTCTTTCATATCAGCTTCTAAAATCAAGCATACTAACCACAAGCTTTTATTTAGTTATTTACATCTGTAATTGCTACTTGTTTCATTTCTGTAAGAACTATTACAAACTCTTCTAGATTTGACACTTAAAAGTCATTGAAGTTACCCTAGACTGAATGTCAAAGACATGNGTAGTTATACAAATATAATCGTCGAGCAATTATGAAAATATCTAGTAAGAAAGGACTTACCTATGACCGATCTCTTTGGTTGATTTCTCTTTCACTAACAGAATTTATTCTCCTTAAAACTCAGAGGAAAAACGTAAACGAATTAGAGAAGCTCACAGGTACGTGTGTGAGATCCAATCGGATTCTAACTCTTTCTAACCACTACACCGCGACTAGCAATGTTAATCGCCTCGATGCGTTATTTACTATTCTAATTTTCAAATTGACGAATTTTAAGCTGGTTTTTAAACTCGCTCCATTTAGAAAATAGGAAAAGTTAGGAAGAACTGGAGCATAATGGTCTTCATATTTTGCCAAAGAATCTATTCTTGATTGAGTCATTGAGATCCGTTTGCCGCAGAGGTAAGGGTTCCCCTGTAAGAGCTATCTCCGTAGCTTTTTCATCAGAAGGAAATCTCATAGGAATCACATTAGTCTTTTTAGTTTTCTATTATAATTGAGGAAGATAAAGACGATACACGTATATTTTGTCAAATTGTGTAAATTATTTAAATGTTGTCAAATTAGAAAAAGAGCTGCACCAGTTAGAGGTTTATTGCGTGTTCATCTACATGCGATTCCGCATGCATACTACTGTACTTAGGATTATAAAAGTAGCACGGTTCGTATGTAGAAATTAAGTTCGTATCTTAAAGTCATAATGCAGTGCGAAAAAAGTTAGTATGTTGAGAGGTTCGTAAGTCGAGGTACCACTGTAATTGTTTCTCATTATCATAAAGTCTAATGTATTCAGGATATTCTGTTAACAGAAATTTCTCCAAACTAAAATCTGGCGACCGAAGTCTGTTCATAAGAGAAATTTAAGTATAATCTATTTTTTATATTTAACATGGTTTTGCATGGTGATGCGTTTCATTTACACTTTGCTCGATTGTGGAATGTGACTGACTTCAGTCACTCACACTTTCATGTTGCTTCTGCTCAGCGTCGTATAGCCTATTATGCAATTTTAGCAGAGTGCTCCTCTATGATCGAGTGCGTTGACTTTTTCCCCAGATATAGAGTTCCAGTTCTATTGCATTAACTGTAAGCTAATACATGCGCATGGCGTTTTGCCAATTGACTGAAGTTAAAAATCTCTACAATTAGTTAAAACTTACCTTTTTTGAGGAGAGACTTCGGCGTGCCTTATTCTCGAGGTAGATATTTGAAAACTGCGACGTCAAATAACTCAGCTTATCTCTATTAGCTGTGGTCAGAGGTTCTATCTTTCTGATAGAGCGTGTGACTAACATTGCGATATGATCACATTTTTGTAGCTGCTAAGTTCCGAAATTCACTAATACATTCCGTTTCGACCATCTATTGTTGTAAATCAACGAGAATACAGAATACTGACGTTCACCAGATGTATAAAAATACGAGTAAAAGTTTCTTGCATACTGCAAGCTTAATGTAAGATAGTTTAACTAAGGCATTCTACACCTCCTGCAACACTCCACCTGCTATAAACGGACTGCCATCCACCAACTACAAAACGTAAACGAATTATTCAAAATACGTCAATACGATTTGTGCTAGCATCGAAACGGGGTCTTTTAGGACAGATATCCTTACGGCATACGATAGAAATCCCTATCTTCTATAACTGTAGCGAATTTCAACCTTCTACCGGCCCGGGAAATACCGTTACGAATTTTTGAAAATTTGGTCATTCGAATGGTACTGGGATCGAACCTGGGGATATAGGGCAAAAATCTTTACGGCATACGATAGACAATAATCCATTCTAACAACACCGTGAAGTTCATGTTTCTATCTTAAAGGAAAATACCCTAAATGAATTCACGAACTTCAGACAGAAAAACTGCCCTAGCATCGAACTAAGGACCCTCAGGGGAAAAACCTTTTGGTGTACTATAGAGGTGTTTGAACTCTATCGATGACGTGAATTTCAACGTTCTATCGTACCTAGAAACACCCTAAATGATTTTTTGAAAGTTTTGCACCAAGTACCTAGCATCGAACCTGGGGCCGTTAGGAATAATGCTCTTGCGGAAAATGGATGATAAAAACATTTTCTAACGGTTCCGTAAATGTCAACGTTCTATCTTTACGCTATGTACGCTAAACGAATTTTTGAAAATGCGCTCAATGCATTCTTATGGAAAAATGGCCCTTTTTGGGGCCCCTTAGAATCGAACCCATGATGCGTAGAATGGAAGTCCGCTTTTTTCCTAGTTGTGCAAACCCGGGACTTTACGGTAAAAAAATCGGCGGCACCGTGAGACACTTCCTTCTGCCTCGCCTTTAGTAACCTATATGTACATATATATTATCGGAGAAGCGTCTATATAAAGAGATATATATATATCCGGAGAAGCGTCTATATAAAGAGATATACGAGTAAAAGTTGCTTGCATACTGCAAGCTTAATGCAAGATAGATTATCTAATGCATTACACACCACCTGCAACACTCCGCCTTGTATACACCGAGTTCCATGCACCAACTACAAGAGCGTAAACGAATTATTCATAATATGTGCAAACGAAATCTCCTAGCATCGAACCAAAAGGCTTTACAGCATACGATAGAATATCATATATTCTAAAAACACCGTGAATTGCAAGTTTGTATCTTAACGGAAAATACCCTAAATGAATTCATGAACGTCAAAATGAAAAACTGCCCTAGCATCGAACTAAGGATCCTCAGGGTACAATCCTCTTGGTATACTATAGTATACTATGTTCGTGAGAAACTCGCCAAATTTGGGTGGGAGGTGCTCCAGCATCCACCATACAGTCCGGACCTGGCACCGTCTGACTTTCATCTGTTTGGTCCCATGAAGAAATTCCTGGCCGGTCAACACTTTGCAACAGATGGGGTAGTGAAATCAGCAGTCCGCAGATGGCAATACTCCCAACAAACGGACTTCTTCAAACAGGGTATATTGAAACTGGTACCACGATGGGAGAAATGTGATAAGAAAATTGGTGACTATGTAGAAAAGCAGTTAAAAAATTCAAGTTAATTTGTGATTTTTTTGGTTTTGGTATATATTAAACTTTTTGGAAAAAAAAATATTGTGCGTTACTTTCCGATCTAACCTCATATTAATTAGAGAGTAAGATTCGTGGGACTTAAACTATTTAAAGTCATAATTTGTTTAGTTCTTTTCTCATACATAAATCATTAATTACTTACTAATTTTTTCATCTTTTCTTTTTAGGAGTCCACTATTTTTGCTCATTCCCATTAGTGGAAGTCAATATCGAATCAGATAGTAACAGAGCTTAAGGATTTGACGGACTGCCAAACCATTGTATGTATAAATATCAGCTTAAGATTGATAGGGCTTAGAATTATTTATAGTTAAATACCAGTCTGAATTACTTGCTGAAATTTTATACTTTATTTTAGGTAAATTTCTTTTAGTTTCACTTTTGAAGCCTTTACTGTTTGCAGACCAGTTTCATAGAATGCAAAACAGGATCCCCTTATAATTAATTAGGAGGATTAAATGAATTGGGTTAGGTGTCTATCTATATGTGATGGATTAATATATTTATTTCTTAAATGTATTTTAGGTCATTTGTGAATCTTAAACAGTTTCTCTGAGCTAACTCTTTCATAACATATTAACTTGTTTTTCACCCTTCTTTAACAAGGTAGGCATCTCTGCTGATTTTCCTTCTTGGCTGGCATAAAAGGATGAAAAACTTACTGAGCAGAAGGCATACATTTAATGGTTCAGCATATTAAGTATAAATTACAGTGTAGTATTGGGAGGTATAGAAAATTTTCTACACCAAATGTGGATCGAAATGATTTGGTTAAATTAACAACTTCATATCATACCAACAGTAATTATTGTTTTAAACCCTACATTGCTATTTTTCCTTTTTTGTAGGCAAGGAAGATTTACACGATAACTTAGCATAAGTGATTCTCGGAGTGGCCTAGCTAGGTATGTAAAAATAACACAGAAGTATTAGTAAGATAAGTATTTAATTATAGTAAGATGTAAGTCCGTAACCTTTGCAAATATTAATTACTTTATGCTATATGATGGTTTTTCTTCTTACCTTTTAGATAGCAGAATTTTTTCCTGATTTTACATTTTTGGTGGCAAGAATTGTTCAGAAATTCACAGAGGTTAAGTGAAATATATAATGCCACATATTTACATGAAATAAATAAACAAAATTTAACATTAAATAAGGAGCAAAGGAATCGCACAGCCTAGTATGTATAAGGAAAATTCAACTGTGCTAAGTTTATATATTATATATAAGGAAATGTGAGTATAAAATCTTTGCTGTAGATTAAATCCATTATTATGTAATAATTTCTTTTTTCGTTCTTTTTATAGGTGGATTTCTTTCCTGATTTAATTTTTGGTAGGAAGAAATGAGCAGATAGTTAAAGAGAAGAAGCAATGCATGGAGTGGAGAAGCTCTGTTTGTATGAATGATAGCTTAACTAGAAATTATGGATACCGGTAAAACTAGAAATTATGCATAGTCAATTGAGAGTGTTATTCATTTGCTTAAAATTGAAAATGTATTAATATAGTTTTCTTTCTTTATATTTAGATGTCTGCCTTCTTTGACTATTTTCCTTTAAGGAATCCAAGGAAAGGTCAGATAATAACAGAGCAGAAGGAATAAATGGAGTTTTCCAGATAAGTATTTGTAAATCCCAGCATGGAATTGGTTTGGATAGAAATAACTTTAAAGTCTACTGATGTCTCTAATTGACTCATAGTTAACGTTTTATGAAACACATTTATCGACATTTCCATTGCTTTTTTATTTCATTTGAGATATTCGCCTTCCTAGTTATCCAGATTGCTTAGTTCAAATGAATTGGTAATACTAGAAATTATAGTGAGATCAATGTGCATCTTAACCATTTTCCAAAATCAGTGTTGAATATATTGTTTTTTTAATTATGTAGGTCGCCTTTCCTGCTTTTTTTACATTGTAAAAAGCAGAAAAAGTCACCTTCATGACTGTGAGGGAAGAGTACCTGGAGAAGCCCAGCCTGCTACGTTCATATGATAGTTTAATTTTGGTAGAGATAGAAAGTATTTTGTGATTTGTGTGCCTTTCTTTTTATAACAGTTAAATCCTTTTATAACATATTGCGTTCTTGATTCATATTCTTTAGAAGGCAGCTTTTTTTCTAATTTTCCCTTTTGAATCCGAGTTAAGATCAAATAATAATTGAGCACAGAGACTACATAAGATAGATATATTTAATATATATATGGAAGCCTAAGAATGAATGGATTCGAATGTAATTTAGTTTCAGTGAACCTCATAGTCATATTAATAATATTTACTCATTATATCTTACATACATCTCTTTTAACATTTCTTCTGGAAGGCAAACTTTATTGCTGATTTTACTTCTTGCAGTGCAAGAAAATTTCTCATCATTACCATGAGGAAGATGTAGAGCATTTTCCACTTTAGATGTGTAAATGAAAGTAGAGGTATGACTTTAATTTATTTTGACTATATGTGAAGTAGCTGAATAATTTTCTCTGAATGATTTGTTGAATAATTTTTTTTTGTTTTTTTTCTTTGGTTTTAGGAAACTGTTTTCCTTAGCCGATCATCTTCTCTACAATGTAAGGAAATATTGCCTATTAACATTAAAAGGGAATATGGAGTAGCTGAAGAAGTTATGTATTATTGATAACTAAATGCCCTTAGGACTAGAATTCATACTTGGCAAATATGCTTTTTAATCATTAGCTGGGAATTAAATCATTTAATGTATGTAAGTTTGCTTTTCCTTCTTTTAAAAAAGTAGCCTTCCTTGCTCACTTTCTTTGTGAAAGTAAAGAAAGAATTACGTACTAACTGAGCGGTACGTATACATGGGGTGATCCCCCTTAGAATGTATGAGGGCAGATCCGAAATTAACGCACATTAATTTTTTTCTTCCCTGGTATTGCAGCTGGAATTTTGAAATTTAATGACGATATAGTTTAAAGTTTCCGCTATGGAGGGAATTTTTTTTCAGGTGCAGCTCTAGCGAGAGATGCCTGAGCTATGAAGCAAAGATGGCGCGCATATTACTGTCGTCCACGGGTGAGGAGCAGTGAAGTGTAGTTCTATATTTGTGGGCGAAAGGGCATTCACCGAGTGAAATTCACAGGGACATGCGTGGCGTGTATGGGGACGACTGTCTGAACCGTAGCATTGTCTCCAGGTTTTGTACATTCTTCCAGGAGGGCCGCGTGAACCCTAGTAATTCACCCCGTTGACGGCGGCCAGTAACAGTTTCAACTCCGCAGAATGACCGCGCCATTGAGGCAGCAATCTTGAATGACCGGCATGTGCACCTGCGAACTTTATCGCAGACGTTCAACATTTCCTATGGTGCCGTGTATGACATTGTTAATGACACGTTGAAATTCCGTAAAGTTAGTGCTCGCTGGGTGCCTAAGAACCTGACCGGCAACCACAAAGGGCCAGCGAATGATGACAGGCTTGGATCACTTAACGCGTTATGCCGCAGAAGCGCATGACCTTCTGAAAGGAATCATCACTGGTGATGAGTCATGGGCGTACCACAACACGCCCGAAACCATGCGGGCCTCTATGGAGTGGAAGCATGTTGGTTCTCCAGTAAAAAAAACATTGAAAGTGACTCAACATGCTAGGAAAGTGCTTGTGACAGTGTTCTGGAACATGTTTGGTGTGATATTGGTGGACTTTGCTGAACACGGAACCACTGTGAATGCTGCAGCCTACATTACAAATTTGTTTAAGTTGCGTCGTGCCCTTCGTGACAAATGCCACAACAAAATAATGGTGTCAAACTTCTTCATGACAATGCCAGTCCCCATGTTGCTACTCCTGTTCGTGAGAAACTCGGCAAATTTGGGTGGGAGGTGCTCCAGTATCCACCATACAGTCCGGACTTGGCACCGTCTGGCTTTCATCTGTTTGGTCCCATGAAGAAATTCCTGGCCGGTCAACATTTTGCAACAGATGGGGAAGTGAAATCAGCAGTCCGCAGATGGCTATACTCCCAACAAACGGACTTCTTAAAACAGGGCATATTGAAACTGGTACCACGATGGGATATATGTGATAAGAAAGTTGGTGACTACATAGAGAAGAAGGTCAAAAATGTAAGTAATTTTGTGATTTTTTTTGGTTTTGGTACATATTAAACATTTTGGGAAATAAAATTTTGTGCGTTACTTTTCGATCTACCCTCATATTAATTAAGAGAGTAAGATTCGCGGGACTTTATTATTTAAAGTCATAATTTTTTTAATTCTTTTCTCATATCTAAATCATTAATTACTTACTAATTTTTTCATTTTTTTTTTTAGGCGTCCACCATTTTTGCTCATTCTCATTTGTGGCAGTCAATAACGAATCAGGTAGTAAGAGAGCTTAAGGATTTGATGGAATGCCAATCCTTTGTATTCATAAATGTCAGCTTAAGATTGATAGGGCTTAGAATTATTTATACTCAAATACCAGTCTTAATTACTTGCTGAAATTTTATACTTTATTTTATGTATATTTCTTTTAGTTTCACTTTTGAAGCCTTTACTGTTTGCTGACCAGTTTCATAGAATGCAAAACAGGATACCCTTATAATTAATCAGGAGGATTAAATGAATTGGGTCAGGTGTCTATCTATATGTGATAGATTAAGATATTTATTTCTTAAATGTATTTTAGGTCATTTGTGAATCTTAAACAGTTTCTCTGAGCTAACTCTTTTCTTAACATATTAACTTGTTTTTCACCCTTCTTTAAGAAGGTAGGCATCTCCGCTGACTTTCCTTTTTGGCTGGCATAAAAGGATGAAAAACTGACTGAGCAGAAGGCATACATTTAATGGTTCAGCATATTTAGTATAAATTACAGTTTAGTATTGGTAGGTATAGAAAATTTTCCACGCCAAATGTGGATCAAAATGATTTGGTTAAATTAACAACTTCATATCATACCAATAGTAATTATTGTTTTAAGCAGACACCCTACATTGCTATTTTTGCTTTTTTGTAGGCTAAGAAGAATTACATGATAACTTATCATAAGTGATCCTTGGAGTGGCCTAGCTAGGTATGTGTAAATATCACAGAAGTATTAGTAAGATAAGTATTTAATTATAGTAAGATGTACGCCTGTAACATTTGCAACATATGAAATACTTTATGCTGTATGATGGTTTTTCTTCTTACCTTTTAGATAGCAGAATTTTTTCCTGATTTTTCATTTTTGGTGGCAAGAATTATTTAGAAATTCAGAGAGGTTAAGTGAAATAGACAATGCCACATATTTATATGAAATAAATAAACAAACTTTAAAATTGAAGAAGGAGCAAAGGAATAGCACAGCCTAGTATGTATAAGGAAAATTAAGGTTTGCTAAATTCATAAATTATTTATAAGGAAATGTGAGTATAAAACCACTGCTGTTGATTAAATCCATTATTATGTAATAATTTCTTTTTTCTTTCTTTTTATAGGTGGCTTTCTTTCCTGATTTAATTTTTGGAAGGAAGACATGAGCAGAAAGTTAAAGAGAAGAAGCAATGCATGGAGTGGAGAAGCTCCGTTTGTATGAATGATAGCTTAAATAGAAATTTTGGATACTGATGAAACTAAAAAATATGCATAGTCAAATGTTAGTGGTATTCATTTACTTACAATTGAAAATGTAATAATATAGTTTTCTTTCTTAATATTTAGATGGCTGCCTTCTATGATTATTTTCCTTTAAGATAATAACGGAGCAGAAGGAATAAATGGAGTTTTCCAGATAAGTATTTATATATCCCAGCATAGAATTGGTATGGATAGAAATTACTTTCAAGTCTACTGATGTTTCTAATTGACTCATAGTTAACATTTTATGAAACACATTGATCGACATTTCCATTGGTTTTTTATTTCATTTCAGATATTCGCCTTCCTGGTTATTGCTTAGTTCAGATGAAGCTCNATACTGCAAACTTAATGTAAGATAGTTTAACTATGGCATTACTTACCACCTGCAACACTCCGCCTTCCATACACCAACTTCCAACCACAAACAACATTGCCCTAAACGAATTATCGAAAATACGTTATTAACGATTGTCCTGGCATCGAACCTGGGTATATTAGCACAAATATTCGTACAGAAAATAATAGAAGTTCCTACCTTCTATATATGTAGCAAATTTCAACCATCTACCTGAACGGAAAATCTCGTAACGAATTTTTGAAAGTTTGGTCATTCGAGTGGCCCTGGGATCGAACCTGGGCCTTAAAGGCAAAGACCTTTACGGCATACAATAGACAATCAACCATTCTAACAACACCGTAAATTGCAAGTTTCTATCTTAACGGAAAATACCCTAAATGAATTCATGAACTTCAGACAGAAAAACTGCCCTAGCATCGAACTAAGGACCCTCAGGGTAAAAACCTCTAAGTATACGATAGAGGTGTTTGCTCTCTATCGAAGACGTGAACTTGAATGTTCTATCTTACCAAGAAATACCTGAAATGATTTCCTGAATGTTTTGCATTAAGAATTTACCTAGCATCGAACCTGGGACTAATATTGAAAAATCTTTTGCGGCAAACGGAAGACAGAATTATATTCCAACGATTCCGTAAATTTCAACGTTCTATCTTCACGCTAAGTACGCTAAATGAATTTTTGAAAATGCGCTCAATGCATTCTTATGGGAAAGTGGCCCTTTTTGGGGCCCCTTAGAATTGAACCCATCATGCGTAAAATGGAAGTCCGCTTTTTTCCTAGATGTCCAAACCCGGGACTTTACGGCAAAAAAATCGGCGGCTCCGTAAGGCACTTCCTTCT
>KZ312447.1:626194-674119 GCA_000376725.2 Ladona fulva | reverse complement strand
TTTTGTCTGTAAGCCCATTTAAATACTTCAAACTTTGTTGTTTTACAATGTAACATTTCAAAGATTTGCTGTAAATCGTTACAAAGTGTTGAGGTTACCGAAGTGTCCTTGTTTCACTCGTATCCTGCTTTCCATAGATATTCTCTGTAACCAGCAATAAGCTTTGAGTGTAAAGAACTGTGGCTAAGGAGAAATTTTCTTGATAGTTTGCGTCTTCCGAAATGTAAGTACTATTAGTTTGCTTACTAACACAATATAGTTTTGACAGAGACGTGTCCATTCAGAGAAAGTATTGTGAAAATCGCAGAATATGTATCCTGATTTATTCATTCGGAACCAGGGATATGTCGTTCTTAATAGATTGTAATCTGACCTTTAATGTTTACAATTTCATGTTCTCAGAAATTGCCAATTGTTTAGAATCTGTTCCAAAAAGGTAGAAATTGATTTCATATCTGTAACTACATTAATATTACAGGTATCCAAGTTTTTAAAGCTTGTAAGCTACCTTACCACTTTTTACTTATGATGTTGAATCATTCTCTGTGTGTTTTGTCAATGAAACAATTTACGTTAATAATATAGACATTTTATGTTAACACACCATGTGATGCCACAGTGGCATTGCTGAATTTTGTTTTATTATGCCTGTGAAAAAGCATATCGTCACGCCAAACGGAAATATTTTTTCTCCATATTCTCTATTATTAGTCCTGTTTCTTCACGATCTGAGTGATTTGAAGNAAATAAAATTAGATAACTGGTACCTAATTTCTATCTGTGGAATCAATGAGCCAAGTAAACTCAACAAACAACAACAACAAATCCAATTTCTCAAGGAAAACTAAAATATCCCGCTTATCCCACCAAGCATTCAACGAAATAAGAGTTGGATACTGAGAAATGAAACATTTTTTCTAATAACCTGATTACTAACGTTTTAGTTTACTTAATTTTAATAGCAGCCTTCCTGTAAGACAAAATGGTTAAATAACTTGAAAGGAGTGAACGATTCAGATTTTTAGATTATTGGGTTTTATTTTCTGTTGGATATAACAGAAGATAAATGTAGTATGATTTGCATTGCATACACAAAATCAAATATATTTTGAATATCAAATTCGGATTCTTTGTCTGAGTCGACTTACATCCCTGACACAGCATGATCTGCTTGGTTTCTTCATCACTTCAGTCTATGCACCAACTTTTAGTCAAAGGAAGCATACCGTTTCCAAAGACCGCAAGAAACACCAACGAAAGGAACTTGGAACACAGCAAAACTCGCTCGACCACACGCTACGGTTGTTTCCGTTGAACTGATACTATAAATCAGCTTAACCAATCACATTGCTTAAATCGCAATCAGCTAGGAGCTAAGAAAGATAAGTGCTTAGATAGTTAGCTGTCGGCACCGAATAGATGGCATTACTTACGCTGCCATTTTCCTCCATGAAGCTTTCACCAGGGTGGCGGCAACGTCTCGCCGGAGCGACGTCATCATTATAGGCGGCCTTATATCTCTCCCCCCAATGCATTTAGGAAAAATCGCTCTCGCTTATTTTTTCTAAATCATTTAAATATCGCGTAGTAAAAGTTTCAACTGCATAGGATCAACTTTGTAGGAGGAGATCGATTTTTAATTCAGACGCTTATCAAAGGTCAATAAATCATAGTCGGATCTCAGGAATGCGGATTTTGCTTCACAACTATATAACACATTTCTGCTAAAAGTTTGGTTTTTCTGTGACTCCTGGTCATTGTTCGACAAATGTGTGAAGATGACCGAGTCATGGATTTGCGCGAATTTACCGTATTTTGATTTGGTTTACGTCAACTCACATAAAGCAGGAGATCGATATTGACTCCTAATGTATATCATTTTAAAGATAAATAAATACTCTTTCAAACGATGTATAACATGTTCCAATATAATAGCGAATCATCTATGGGCAACGCGTCAAAGTCCAGGTCTATACTATTATCAATCCGACAGTAATCAATGTCTTTCACTTCTTTGACAATTTTTTTGCCTCTCATCCATCTGTTCATATTTTCAGAGTACAATAATGATAATGATGACAAAATTAATTCTTAAACAATACTTGCTCATTGGAAGCAAGTCATTACCAGAATTAATAGTATGAGAGGTGTATTTTTAAATATTTTATCATTGATATTTTGATGTATTTCAAGGAAAAATAATCAAAGAAAATCCAGTATTTGCCTAATTGTTTTTTTTTTTCAACTGATGTGGATATAACCATGAAAAAAAAATTTGTATATTGTAAAAAGTGTCATCTTGAATATTCTAAGTAAGTTCTTGGATAATAAAAACAGATGTTGCAGTGTCTTGTTTAGGGGTTGATCATAATTGACAATCACTTATTTTTCGAAGTAATATAGAATTGAAATTGGATCCCAGATAGCCAAGTGGGCAACATGTTTGACTTCATTGAAAGCGGTCCAGGGTTTGATTCCAGGTGGGGGCCAACTTGGAAAATGACAGTCGAAGCACTTTTAACAATACGAGAGTAGATAAAAAAAAATACACTGAATTTTTAAATTTCCCCGGCTGTATAGTCCCAATTGTCAAAATGTTTTATTTTCTGTGTATTGTTACACATGTCCCTAATGTACATCGTTTAGCCATTTGAAGCTTAGTGTATTGTTGACAGCTATAAAGGTTACATACATTTAGCTCCTTCAATGATTCTGTCTTGATCTCCTCAATGTTGCCAAAACGTCATCCTTTCAAGGTTTTTTTCAGTTTTGGAATACAAAGAAATCAGAGGGGTCCATGTCAGGTAATTTCAGTGGTTCAGGAGTCATAATGGTGTTGGTTTTTGCCAAAAATTCACGAACAAGCAGTGAAGTGTTGCTAGAGTGTTGATAGAACTGGCAGAAAGCGTCACACCATACCTCCGGGTCATATTTCGTAAATCAGTGAGTGAAGGTAGTGTCCCAGTAGATTGGAAGCTAGCGAACGTTACACCCGTTTATAAAAGCGGACCAAAGGAGGACCCAGGAAATTATAGACCTATATCATTAACTTCCCTGTCTGGTAAAATAATGGAGCACATCGTTGTTAGCTCACTCATGAAGTTCCTAGATGGTAATCGATTCCTCAATAAGAACCAGCACGGCTTTCGAAAGGCCCGATCATGCGAAACTCAGCTCGCGCTATTCGTTCATGACATTTTAAAATCTGCCGAGAGTAAAAAGCAGGTTGACGCTATTTTCCTAGATTTCAAAAAGGCTTTCGACAGAGTTCCACACCATAAACTAATCCATAAATTAAAGTTAGCGGGTATTAATAGGGAAGTAATTGACTGGGTATACGATTTTCTCCACAAGAGGGAACAGCAAGTTGTACTTGATGGAATTAGTTCGAGCAGAGTCAGAGTTACTTCAGGTGTACCTCAGGGCAGCGTGATTGGAGCTCTTCTCTTTCTTATATATATCAACGATTTGAGCGACGAAATAAATAGCAATGTGAGGATATTTGCAGATGATTCGGTAATATATAGAGAAATATCAAACGCGGAGGACCGTGACATCCTATCAAACGATTTATCCAACATTCATAGGTGGTGCGAAAAATGGCAATTAGAACTAAATGTTCCGTCATAAATTTCTTCGAGCGAAAACAAACTAGTCCAAATCACCCGTACCAAATTAATGGAATAAATTTGAATATATTAGAGTCAGTTGAATATCTCGGGATCACTCTTGCGAATAACTTAAACTGGAGCGTTCATATCCGAAAAATCTGCGGTAAAGCAACCAAAAAGCTCGGTTTCATAAAGCGTATTGTAGGTAGATGCGATGAAAAGGTTAGAGAGCAATGCTATTTTACCTTGGTCAGACCCCATCTTGAATACGCGGCAAGTATATGGGATCCAGCGGATGAAACGCACACCCGCGAAATCGAGAAAGTTCAGCGCAAGGCAATACGATTTGTGAAAAATTGCTACGATAAAAAAGCTAGTGTTACGGAAATGCTTTCGGACGCAGGTTGGGAATCCCTGAAAGATAGGAGATTAGAAGCTAGGCTTCGATTACTCGGTAAATTTCGAGACAGTGCGTTTGTGGAGGACGTTATCAATATTATGCGACCCCCCTGCTACTTTGGCCGATCTGATAATGAGCGGAAGATAAGGGAAATAGATGCTAGGACAAGTCGTTTTAGGGACTCTCTCTTTCCGCGAACGATACGCGATAATAACAAAATAAGGAAATAGCGCGAGCATCCGGTGTTAACACCCCCTGCGGCTTGTAGGGTATTGATGTAGATGTAGAAGTGTGAGCTGGTGCGTTATTGTGGTGCAATTGCCACGAATTGTTTCGCCACAGGTCCGATCGTTTTCTTTGGATTTCTTCATGTAAATGGCATAGAACTTCGAGATAATATTCCTTATTCGCCTACAACCTGATGGCAGGAACTCATGTTGCACTATGCTATTGAAATTAAAGAAAACCATGAGCAGAACCTTCAAATTCGATTGAACTTGACATGCTTTTTTCGGTCTTGGTTATTCAAGAAGTTTCCATTGGGATGATTGGGCCTTAGTTTTAACGTCATACCCTACACCAATAATTCGTCACCAGATATGATCCATTTAATAAGTTCTTGATCATCATTGTCTTCATTCAGCAGCTCTTGAGCGATGTTCATTCGGTGCTGCTTTTGGTCAAAATTCAACAATTTTGGGACAAATTTTGGTTCCACCTGTTTCATACCCATAAAAATAGCTTGGCATGAGCCAAATAATATGCCAACCTCATCAGCAAAATCTCTGGTAGTGATTCGGTGATCGTCCATAATCATTTTCATTTTCATTCATTCATCATAATCATTCATTTTCATCAAGAAATACTATATACAAAGCATGGAATTGTGAAATGTTCAAATTATAAAATTCTCTGAGGTTAAAATTTCAAAAAGTAATTTTTTATTCCCTCGTATTTCAGATTTTAAAATTATTAATCTATTGATATAGGAGGACTAATAAGTAAAGAGAATTCTGAATCTTATCTTTAGGTATTACGTAAGTCCTGATGTAGGTAATATTTATGGTATAATTTCAATACATGAGGGATGCAAAAGTTAGAAAGAAGAAAAAAGGGGGGGGGGATGTGGAGAAAATTCAGCACCCAACCCCCCCTCCCATCACCCACTCCCTTGCTTTCCCCCTCATTGCTCCTCTTCCTATATATTGTGAATTTTCTCTGTTTACTGTACCTGACTATGACACGATGCATCGAAACCTAGGTCGTTTCATTAAATTATCCTGTGGTAACGTGTATAAGTGTTTGTTATTCTTTTCATCAATTTATTACATATTTGGGAACAATTTGAAGCCTAAGTTAATAATTATAGCATTTTGCCAACTATATGTAACAAACTGCTATTAATTTGGAAGTATGTTGAATATAAAGCGTTGTGAACTGACGTTTTTGATTTGACCAACAGAAATTACCACTAGATAAGGAAAAGCATAAGACGTGTTGTGCTGTGCAACTAGATTTCCTGAATTGCTTGAATCAACAACTTCTGCAGTAAACCAGTGAACAGAGATGACTTGCACATGGATCCATCTTTGCATACTATCAACAGATAAGCATTTATGCATATGCTGCCCCTAGAATGGATAAATTATTTGCTCTTTACCCTGAGGTTAACTTATCTAATCTTTCTAGAAATCCATTTTCGCTGGATATACAGTTTACCCAGAGGATAAATCTTATCCAGCATTACAGAAACCGGTCATAAATGCCATTTTGTTGGTCCATTTTTGCTGCAAGTAAAAAATTGCTGATCACAGTTAAACATGTGTAACCTTTTTGACTGCCAACAATAGACTAAGCTTTCAAAATGGCTGCCCTTAACCATGCATGTTAGGGACATGTGCACCAATATACAGAAAAAATTTTAACAATTGTATTTATACAGCCCATGAAATATAAAAATTCCACTTTTTTTAATCATACCACATACTACTGCCCCAAGAGTATTACCTGTTTTTTTATTAATGAAATGTATATATTAGGTCTACAAATTATATAAACAAATACCACAACCAGAATTGCAAAGTAAGTTTTAATAATTAATAATTACAACAATCTAATGTAAAAAGTGAAGGCCAAGAAATAGTTGTTGACTGCTTGCTGTTAAATATTGCACTACTTTCTTGGCTTGCTTTTGTTAGCTTTGAATTGGAAGATCCATAAGTTGAAGGGCCTTGTTTGTGTGACTTTTGAAAGGAGGCCCCTCAGTAGATAGTGGTGTTGCCTTAAAAAAATCTTCAAATTCTTAGTTTTATGTATGTCTGGCATCTTCTATGTGAACTGTTCTTAATGATGTGTTTTGGGTAAACTCTCTTAATAGAGTCAATAGTTGTGATGCTGCTCAAAATTCAAAAATCAAAAGCTCTCATTTCAGGAATCGCAAAAACCTCCAGTTAATATGTAAGAGGTACTAACAGACACATCTTCTCAACAGTTATTCCCCCTTCTGGATGTTGTCATTGAAATGCTTCATCACCATTTTCCTTATAATTCCGTTCACATCTAATTGCTTAAACATATTTAACTTTTGGAAGGTTTTGAAGATTGAAAATGTTTTCAGATAGGACAGGTCGATTTCCTGTTGCAGATAGCATTTGTTTTCTTCATAATTTCTTAGAATGTCTGCTATTTTTCGGTAGTAATTCGAAATGTTGGAATTGTCTTCACTGATTTCTGGTGACAGTTTCTTTAGGCAGTCACGTATAAGCTGAAAAACAATGTGCATTTTGAATTTGTGCCAAGTGCCTAACTCCATTTCCTCGAGGACTTCTTTGACCACATCACTCTTTCCTACAGATTCTTCTTCTTTTCTTGCCCAATTTCCTCCTTTTGTCTCCTTTAATGTGAAAATCCTCAATGGTAAAGATTCATCACACTCTTGGCAGCCACTCCGTTTCCCAAGCCACAAACGCTGCGGATTCTTCAAATCTACAATTAAAATGGTGGCTGCTGTGTCATGTCGCCTCTTTAAAAAAGTCCAATTTTCCATTAGATTTGTTTTTGTTTCCTGCCCCTGCAGCGCCTTTTGCCCATCTTTGAGTCCCTTTGCTGCCAAGTCCATCGTTGCTGTAAGTGGGTTGGCCATTCCAACACTCTCATCCTCTCCAATGTGGCACTGTTTGTGCCTCATCTACAGAATAAAGCACCTTTTTTAAATTAGTTTATGCCATTTTCGGGGAGAATGGTACAGAGCTGGGAACTTGTTTTTTTTTTATCAGTTGTAGCCTCTGAGATGTGTGTTATAATTATAAAATGTTTTTATTGGTTCAAGAATGAGAAAATTCTCCTATTCCATCTAACCAATTTTCATACTCCATGATGTTATTATTTTTAAGTAATAGCTGAAGAAAATTATGAGATGGAAAATGCAGATATAAAAGACAAAAGATTATTTAGGAAAAATTATCCAATTATTATATTATATACTGGAAGACACACATTAAGAAGGGGTGTGTGAAAAACCTGCACTAACCTATCAATAGTCATAGCTAAAATATGCTAAAGAAGATTATGAAAATAAATACACATAATAAATGTGCAGCTGATAAGTACATAAAAATGATATAGACTTCATATTGGTAAACAAACTCTAAACATTCACTAACTGTGATGTCTTGAAGAACTTTAATACTGGAAGTGGGCTCAGAATTGTAAGATGCAGAATGAAGATTAACTTCCTAATAACATGTAAGAAGTTGATCTCATGTAGGAAACATGAAGAAAATATCAAAATGATCGAATTTTACAATCATAAGGTTTTTCATTGCAAAATACGCAATTTAGATGAACGAAAAAATAGAGAGATATAATTAACCCTTCAGTAAAACATTTAAATTTCGAAGTGATTCGGATTTATGAATGCTAAATATTAAATTCTTACTTCACAGCACCTGAAAATGTCCTTGTCCATTTAAATATCCTCCAACCGTAGAGTAAGAGTTATTTAAATATCCTTCGTCCTTGAGGGGATGGCAATCAAAGTAACAACAACAAAAACATGCAAAAGTTACCAATAACTTACTTCCTTGGTATATCTTTGATTTTTGTTCTGCTCAAAATCGTTGTATTTCTTTTTTCAGAAATCCACTTTTGCAAGATTTTACTTTTATGCAATTTTCGAAGGAACTATTGGGTCTACAAGCGTCATTTTGAATTTAAATGAAAGCCTAATAAATATGCTACAAATTCATTTCTTATAAATTTCCTCGTGCAATGAGTATTTCTCAAGTTATTTGGCAAGATACACGACTAAAACCTAAATTTTTAATTTTTTGTAAAAAATGGCCAATATTTGAAGAGGAT
Organism: Ladona fulva; assembly: GCA_000376725.2. NCBI lineage: Eukaryota > Metazoa > Arthropoda > Insecta > Odonata > Libellulidae > Ladona > Ladona fulva. Next base: position 665,749 of record KZ312447.1, on the reverse strand, counting down.
AAAGGAAAGGGGAAAGTGGGAGACCTGGGTTCGAGTCCCAGTCGTGTCGCTATTTTTCACACTTGTTATTCCTTTGGAATATTTGAAGAGCCATATCTCGGAAAGTTCTGGACCTATGGATTTGAATTTGGACTTAAAATGTAGAAAATTTTATGTACGTTAATACACAATTGATTAACTTTTTCTGTAGGACTCATACTATAGGAGATATTGAGTAAAAACCGAAAAAGTGCAAAAAAAAAAGGTTTTTTTTTTGGAATGGTACAGATTGCACAAGTCTTTCAATCTTGCAAAATTGGTATGTTAGTATCCACACAGGTCCTAACAACATATTAAAAATCAGAATATTTTTGCAAGATCGAGCCCTTTTTTTGTCTAATTTTACTGGATTATTAGAAAAAATTGAGTTATTGATCCTAGGTTTCATGGGTTCAACTCTAGAAGGTCCCAAAAATGGTATTTTTCCCATAAGGATGCATTGCATGGTTTTTCTGAAAAGAATTTTTCGAGACACTTCACATTAAGATAAGGAATTGAAATTTAACCTGTAGTTAGAGGATGTGATTTCCTACCGTGTATTAAAGAGACATCAACCAAAATGATCCTAGGTTAGACGCTAGGTCGGTGAAAAGAATTCCGAAAATTTAAAAGGCTTTCTTGAAAACAGATTTGTTCTTTCGATAGATAATGGTGAATGTTCACTGTCAGTCTTTGTATCATGTTTCCTGATTAGATACCGGCTAAACACATTGGCGATAGTTTAAATGCGATTATTTTTTAACAAAACATATTGTCATCTTTTTCTTCATTAGCGACCAACTACACATTACTGTTGCGTACTTTTAATTTGTTGCACTTCCTGAAATGAGTTCAACTTGAGCCTTTAGAAATACTTAAAAGTAGAGATAACGAAATCTAATAGGCAATGATATCATGTGATCTGGTCATTCAAGCCAGGCTGCTTCATATTCTCAGTGAGGATTACTTTGAGGTGAACCACTGGACTTATGTCCACTTAGACATAGGTGACTACAACACAGAATGAAAAGAGATATTTAATAAATATACAGCCATTGCAAATACTCAAAAGTGACCTCTTTTTTTCGACTCTCAGTTGCTCGAAATGCTCTTTAATTATAAATCATAGGGAAACTTGGATTAAGTCATCTGAGATGTTCAATTTTTTGTTGGCAAACTGAATGATTACTTGAGGTCCATGTGGATTTTCAAAGCTTTTTACCTATGTAAATATGTTTTAGGGCCCAGGGATATTTAGGTTCCACTTTAGGTAAATCTAACAGGTAATATAGAACAGGTTTGAAAGATAGGCTTTTGAAACAACATGGATGCTTACTTAGGTGTTCTAATGGCCATCTCTAGATTTTATTGAGGTTTTATTATGAAATTCCAGAGTTTGGGGCCCGAAAGTTTCACCGTGTATCTGTGGGAAGGTTATATGTTTTCTTATTAAATTTATTGCTCACAGTATAGAGATTTGTAAGTACCAATTGGGAAACAGTTTTGGGCAATTAGTGGTTACTAATCACTCCATAGCCTGCAGGATGCAAGCAACTAAACTCTGAGGCTAAACGAAAAGCCTCACTGACCCAGCGATATTTTTGCAAGACCCGGAGTTTGTCACTAACAAAAAATTGAGATATCTATCCTAGATATCATGGGCTCTATCCTAGGAGGCCCCAAAAAAGGTACTTTTCATGTTTAAATGCATTTTGTGGATTTTATAAAATTCATTTAGGGCATTTTCCATTTGGATAGAACTTTGACATTAACAATATCGTTGGAAGATATGGATTTCTATCTCATGTCATAAAGACTTTTACCCTTGTAGCCACAGGTTCGATGCTAGGACACATCAAATTTTGCCCCTAAAAGATGCATAGGGCATATTGAAAATTTTTTTAGGGGCACTTACCGATAAGCGAAATAGCTAAAATTTGGCACATGAATAGTATTTGTGGCTGTATTTCATATTCAAGCTTAACAACTCCTAAATTGATCCTTGGTTTGATGCCAGGGCACGTTAATTTTACTCCATAACAAATGTGCAGGAATCTCGGATAACATTTTGAACTACTTCATGAATTTTGCCTTGATACACATACCTTAATGTTAGTTATTAGAGGACCATCTAAGCTGTAATATTAATGGCCATCTACTGCAAATAAGTGACTTATGGCAGGGGGTGTATTAATACCATACCTAAACTACCATATGTGGTTCTTCTCAATATGGTGACATCTTCAAACCTAACAGATAGAGTTACATTTGTTATTTCCCACAAGTTGCCAGTGGCATATGGCAAAGGATGTATTAATACCTTACCTAAAGTTTTCTATATGGTATTTCCCAATGAGGTGTCTTGAAACCCAAGATATGGATTTAGAATTTTGAGTCACCCCAGGTGTCACTGGCATATGGCAGGAGGTGGACTTACCTTACCTAATCTACCCTGTATGCTACTTCCCAATATGCTGACTGGAAACTCAAGGGATAGATTTATATTTGTAAGTCACCGCAAGCAGTTAGTGTCATATGGCAGGGAGGAATTAATACCTTACCTAATCTACCCTGTATGCTACTTCCCAATATGGTGCTGTCTGGAAACTCAAGGGATAGATTTATATTTGTAAGTCACCGCAAGCAGTTAGTGTCATATGGCAGGGAGGAATTAATACCTTACCTAATCTACCCTGTATGCTACTTCCCAATATGGTGCTGTCTGGAAACTCAAGGGATAGATTTATATTTGTAAGTCACCGCAAGCAGTTAGTGTCATATGGCAGGGAGGAATTAATACCTTACCTAATCTACCCTGTATGCTACTTCCCAATATGGTGCTGTCTGGAAACTCAAGGGATAGATTTATATTTGTAAGTCACCGCAAGCAGTTAGTGTCATATGGCAGGGAGGAATTAATACCTTACCTAATCTACCCTGTATGCTACTTCCCAATATGGTGCTGTCTGGAAACTCAAGGGATAGATTTATATTTGTAAGTCACCGCAAGCAGTTAGTGTCATATGGCAGGGAGGAATTAATACCTTACCTAATCTACCCTGTATGCTACTTCCCAATATGGTGCTGTCTGGAAACTCAAGGGATAGATTTATATTTGTAAGTCACCGCAAGCAGTTAGTGTCATATGGCAGGGAGGAATTAATACCTTACCTAATCTACCCTGTATGCTACTTCCCAATATGGTGCTGTCTGGAAACTCAAGGGATAGATTTATATTTGTAAGTCACCGCAAGCAGTTAGTGTCATATGGCAGGGAGGAATTAATACCTTACCTAATCTACCCTGTATGCTACTTCCCAATATGGTGCTGTCTGGAAACTCAAGGGATAGATTTATATTTGTAAGTCACCGCAAGCAGTTAGTGTCATATGGCAGGGAGGAATTAATACCTTACCTAATCTACCCTGTATGCTACTTCCCAATATGGTGCTGTCTGGAAACTCAAGGGATAGATTTATATTTGTAAGTCACCGCAAGCAGTTAGTGTCATATGGCAGGGAGGAATTAATACCTTACCTAATCTACCCTGTATGCTACTTCCCAATATGGTGCTGTCTGGAAACTCAAGGGATAGATTTATATTTGTAAGTCACCGCAAGCAGTTAGTGTCATATGGCAGGGAGGAATTAATACCTTACCTAATCTACCCTGTATGCTACTTCCCAATATGGTGCTGTCTGGAAACTCAAGGGATAGATTTATATTTGTAAGTCACCGCAAGCAGTTAGTGTCATATGGCAGGGAGGAATTAATACCTTACCTAATCTACCCTGTATGCTACTTCCCAATATGGTGCTGTCTGGAAACTCAAGGGATAGATTTATATTTGTAAGTCACCGCAAGCAGTTAGTGTCATATGGCAGGGAGGAATTAATACCTTACCTAATCTACCCTGTATGCTACTTCCCAATATGGTGCTGTCTGGAAACTCAAGGGATAGATTTATATTTGTAAGTCACCGCAAGCAGTTAGTGTCATATGGCAGGGAGGAATTAATACCTTACCTAATCTACCCTGTATGCTACTTCCCAATATGGTGCTGTCTGGAAACTCAAGGGATAGATTTATATTTGTAAGTCACCGCAAGCAGTTAGTGTCATATGGCAGGGAGGAATTAATACCTTACCTAATCTACCCTGTATGCTACTTCCCAATATGGTGCTGTCTGGAAACTCAAGGGATAGATTTATATTTGTAAGTCACCGCAAGCAGTTAGTGTCATATGGCAGGGAGGAATTAATACCTTACCTAATCTACCCTGTATGCTACTTCCCAATATGGTGCTGTCTGGAAACTCAAGGGATAGATTTATATTTGTAAGTCACCGCAAGCAGTTAGTGTCATATGGCAGGGAGGAATTAATACCTTACCTAATCTACCCTGTATGCTACTTCCCAATATGGTGCTGTCTGGAAACTCAAGGGATAGATTTATATTTGTAAGTCACCGCAAGCAGTTAGTGTCATATGGCAGGGAGGAATTAATACCTTACCTAATCTACCCTGTATGCTACTTCCCAATATGGTGCTGTCTGGAAACTCAAGGGATAGATTTATATTTGTAAGTCACCGCAAGCAGTTAGTGTCATATGGCAGGGAGGAATTAATACCTTACCTAATCTACCCTGTATGCTACTTCCCAATATGGTGCTGTCTGGAAACTCAAGGGATAGATTTATATTTGTAAGTCACCGCAAGCAGTTAGTGTCATATGGCAGGGAGGAATTAATACCTTACCTAATCTACCCTGTATGCTACTTCCCAATATGGTGCTGTCTGGAAACTCAAGGGATAGATTTATATTTGTAAGTCACCGCAAGCAGTTAGTGTCATATGGCAGGGAGGAATTAATACCTTACCTAATCTACCCTGTATGCTACTTCCCAATATGGTGCTGTCTGGAAACTCAAGGGATAGATTTATATTTGTAAGTCACCGCAAGCAGTTAGTGTCATATGGCAGGGAGGAATTAATACCTTACCTAATCTACCCTGTATGCTACTTCCCAATATGGTGCTGTCTGGAAACTCAAGGGATAGATTTATATTTGTAAGTCACCGCAAGCAGTTAGTGTCATATGGCAGGGAGGAATTAATACCTTACCTAATCTACCCTGTATGCTACTTCCCAATATGGTGCTGTCTGGAAACTCAAGGGATAGATTTATATTTGTAAGTCACCGCAAGCAGTTAGTGTCATATGGCAGGGAGGAATTAATACCTTACCTAATCTACCCTGTATGCTACTTCCCAATATGGTGCTGTCTGGAAACTCAAGGGATAGATTTATATTTGTAAGTCACCGCAAGCAGTTAGTGTCATATGGCAGGGAGGAATTAATACCTTACCTAATCTACCCTGTATGCTACTTCCCAATATGGTGCTGTCTGGAAACTCAAGGGATAGATTTATATTTGTAAGTCACCGCAAGCAGTTAGTGTCATATGGCAGGGAGGAATTAATACCTTACCTAATCTACCCTGTATGCTACTTCCCAATATGGTGCTGTCTGGAAACTCAAGGGATAGATTTATATTTGTAAGTCACCGCAAGCAGTTAGTGTCATATGGCAGGGAGGAATTAATACCTTACCTAATCTACCCTGTATGCTACTTCCCAATATGGTGCTGTCTGGAAACTCAAGGGATAGATTTATATTTGTAAGTCACCGCAAGCAGTTAGTGTCATATGGCAGGGAGGAATTAATACCTTACCTAATCTACCCTGTATGCTACTTCCCAATATGGTGCTGTCTGGAAACTCAAGGGATAGATTTATATTTGTAAGTCACCGCAAGCAGTTAGTGTCATATGGCAGGGAGGAATTAATACCTTACCTAATCTACCCTGTATGCTACTTCCCAATATGGTGCTGTCTGGAAACTCAAGGGATAGATTTATATTTGTAAGTCACCGCAAGCAGTTAGTGTCATATGGCAGGGAGGAATTAATACCTTACCTAATCTACCCTGTATGCTACTTCCCAATATGGTGCTGTCTGGAAACTCAAGGGATAGATTTATATTTGTAAGTCACCGCAAGCAGTTAGTGTCATATGGCAGGGAGGAATTAATACCTTACCTAATCTACCCTGTATGCTACTTCCCAATATGGTGCTGTCTGGAAACTCAAGGGATAGATTTATATTTGTAAGTCACCGCAAGCAGTTAGTGTCATATGGCAGGGAGGAATTAATACCTTACCTAATCTACCCTGTATGCTACTTCCCAATATGGTGCTGTCTGGAAACTCAAGGGATAGATTTATATTTGTAAGTCACCGCAAGCAGTTAGTGTCATATGGCAGGGAGGAATTAATACCTTACCTAATCTACCCTGTATGCTACTTCCCAATATGGTGCTGTCTGGAAACTCAAGGGATAGATTTATATTTGTAAGTCACCGCAAGCAGTTAGTGTCATATGGCAGGGAGGAATTAATACCTTACCTAATCTACCCTGTATGCTACTTCCCAATATGGTGCTGTCTGGAAACTCAAGGGATAGATTTATATTTGTAAGTCACCGCAAGCAGTTAGTGTCATATGGCAGGGAGGAATTAATACCTTACCTAATCTACCCTGTATGCTACTTCCCAATATGGTGCTGTCTGGAAACTCAAGGGATAGATTTATATTTGTAAGTCACCGCAAGCAGTTAGTGTCATATGGCAGGGAGGAATTAATACCTTACCTAATCTACCCTGTATGCTACTTCCCAATATGGTGCTGTCTGGAAACTCAAGGGATAGATTTATATTTGTAAGTCACCGCAAGCAGTTAGTGTCATATGGCAGGGAGGAATTAATACCTTACCTAATCTACCCTGTATGCTACTTCCCAATATGGTGCTGTCTGGAAACTCAAGGGATAGATTTATATTTGTAAGTCACCGCAAGCAGTTAGTGTCATATGGCAGGGAGGAATTAATACCTTACCTAATCTACCCTGTATGCTACTTCCCAATATGGTGCTGTCTGGAAACTCAAGGGATAGATTTATATTTGTAAGTCACCGCAAGCAGTTAGTGTCATATGGCAGGGAGGAATTAATACCTTACCTAATCTACCCTGTATGCTACTTCCCAATATGGTGCTGTCTGGAAACTCAAGGGATAGATTTATATTTGTAAGTCACCGCAAGCAGTTAGTGTCATATGGCAGGGAGGAATTAATACCTTACCTAATCTACCCTGTATGCTACTTCCCAATATGGTGCTGTCTGGAAACTCAAGGGATAGATTTATATTTGTAAGTCACCGCAAGCAGTTAGTGTCATATGGCAGGGAGGAATTAATACCTTACCTAATCTACCCTGTATGCTACTTCCCAATATGGTGCTGTCTGGAAACTCAAGGGATAGATTTATATTTGTAAGTCACCGCAAGCAGTTAGTGTCATATGGCAGGGAGGAATTAATACCTTACCTAATCTACCCTGTATGCTACTTCCCAATATGGTGCTGTCTGGAAACTCAAGGGATAGATTTATATTTGTAAGTCACCGCAAGCAGTTAGTGTCATATGGCAGGGAGGAATTAATACCTTACCTAATCTACCCTGTATGCTACTTCCCAATATGGTGCTGTCTGGAAACTCAAGGGATAGATTTATATTTGTAAGTCACCGCAAGCAGTTAGTGTCATATGGCAGGGAGGAATTAATACCTTACCTAATCTACCCTGTATGCTACTTCCCAATATGGTGCTGTCTGGAAACTCAAGGGATAGATTTATATTTGTAAGTCACCGCAAGCAGTTAGTGTCATATGGCAGGGAGGAATTAATACCTTACCTAATCTACCCTGTATGCTACTTCCCAATATGGTGCTGTCTGGAAACTCAAGGGATAGATTTATATTTGTAAGTCACCGCAAGCAGTTAGTGTCATATGGCAGGGAGGAATTAATACCTTACCTAATCTACCCTGTATGCTACTTCCCAATATGGTGCTGTCTGGAAACTCAAGGGATAGATTTATATTTGTAAGTCACCGCAAGCAGTTAGTGTCATATGGCAGGGAGGAATTAATACCTTACCTAATCTACCCTGTATGCTACTTCCCAATATGGTGCTGTCTGGAAACTCAAGGGATAGATTTATATTTGTAAGTCACCGCAAGCAGTTAGTGTCATATGGCAGGGAGGAATTAATACCTTACCTAATCTACCCTGTATGCTACTTCCCAATATGGTGCTGTCTGGAAACTCAAGGGATAGATTTATATTTGTAAGTCACCGCAAGCAGTTAGTGTCATATGGCAGGGAGGAATTAATACCTTACCTAATCTACCCTGTATGCTACTTCCCAATATGGTGCTGTCTGGAAACTCAAGGGATAGATTTATATTTGTAAGTCACCGCAAGCAGTTAGTGTCATATGGCAGGGAGGAATTAATACCTTACCTAATCTACCCTGTATGCTACTTCCCAATATGGTGCTGTCTGGAAACTCAAGGGATAGATTTATATTTGTAAGTCACCGCAAGCAGTTAGTGTCATATGGCAGGGAGGAATTAATACCTTACCTAATCTACCCTGTATGCTACTTCCCAATATGGTGCTGTCTGGAAACTCAAGGGATAGATTTATATTTGTAAGTCACCGCAAGCAGTTAGTGTCATATGGCAGGGAGGAATTAATACCTTACCTAATCTACCCTGTATGCTACTTCCCAATATGGTGCTGTCTGGAAACTCAAGGGATAGATTTATATTTGTAAGTCACCGCAAGCAGTTAGTGTCATATGGCAGGGAGGAATTAATACCTTACCTAATCTACCCTGTATGCTACTTCCCAATATGGTGCTGTCTGGAAACTCAAGGGATAGATTTATATTTGTAAGTCACCGCAAGCAGTTAGTGTCATATGGCAGGGAGGAATTAATACCTTACCTAATCTACCCTGTATGCTACTTCCCAATATGGTGCTGTCTGGAAACTCAAGGGATAGATTTATATTTGTAAGTCACCGCAAGCAGTTAGTGTCATATGGCAGGGAGGAATTAATACCTTACCTAATCTACCCTGTATGCTACTTCCCAATATGGTGCTGTCTGGAAACTCAAGGGATAGATTTATATTTGTAAGTCACCGCAAGCAGTTAGTGTCATATGGCAGGGAGGAATTAATACCTTACCTAATCTACCCTGTATGCTACTTCCCAATATGGTGCTGTCTGGAAACTCAAGGGATAGATTTATATTTGTAAGTCACCGCAAGCAGTTAGTGTCATATGGCAGGGAGGAATTAATACCTTACCTAATCTACCCTGTATGCTACTTCCCAATATGGTGCTGTCTGGAAACTCAAGGGATAGATTTATATTTGTAAGTCACCGCAAGCAGTTAGTGTCATATGGCAGGGAGGAATTAATACCTTACCTAATCTACCCTGTATGCTACTTCCCAATATGGTGCTGTCTGGAAACTCAAGGGATAGATTTATATTTGTAAGTCACCGCAAGCAGTTAGTGTCATATGGCAGGGAGGAATTAATACCTTACCTAATCTACCCTGTATGCTACTTCCCAATATGGTGCTGTCTGGAAACTCAAGGGATAGATTTATATTTGTAAGTCACCGCAAGCAGTTAGTGTCATATGGCAGGGAGGAATTAATACCTTACCTAATCTACCCTGTATGCTACTTCCCAATATGGTGCTGTCTGGAAACTCAAGGGATAGATTTATATTTGTAAGTCACCGCAAGCAGTTAGTGTCATATGGCAGGGAGGAATTAATACCTTACCTAATCTACCCTGTATGCTACTTCCCAATATGGTGCTGTCTGGAAACTCAAGGGATAGATTTATATTTGTAAGTCACCGCAAGCAGTTAGTGTCATATGGCAGGGAGGAATTAATACCTTACCTAATCTACCCTGTATGCTACTTCCCAATATGGTGCTGTCTGGAAACTCAAGGGATAGATTTATATTTGTAAGTCACCGCAAGCAGTTAGTGTCATATGGCAGGGAGGAATTAATACCTTACCTAATCTACCCTGTATGCTACTTCCCAATATGGTGCTGTCTGGAAACTCAAGGGATAGATTTATATTTGTAAGTCACCGCAAGCAGTTAGTGTCATATGGCAGGGAGGAATTAATACCTTACCTAATCTACCCTGTATGCTACTTCCCAATATGGTGCTGTCTGGAAACTCAAGGGATAGATTTATATTTGTAAGTCACCGCAAGCAGTTAGTGTCATATGGCAGGGAGGAATTAATACCTTACCTAATCTACCCTGTATGCTACTTCCCAATATGGTGCTGTCTGGAAACTCAAGGGATAGATTTATATTTGTAAGTCACCGCAAGCAGTTAGTGTCATATGGCANATATATATATATATACATATAGGATACTAAAGGCGAGGCAGAAGGAAGTGCCTCACGGATGCGCCGATTTTTTTGCCGTAAAGTCCCGGGTTTGGACAACTAGGAAAAAAGCGGACTTCCACACTAGGCATCATGGGTTCGATTCTAGGGGGCCCAAAAAACGGCCACTTTCCCATAAGAATGCATTGAGCGCATTTTCAAAAATTCATTTAGTTTACTTAGCCCGAAGATAGAACGTTGAAATTTACGGAATCGTTAGAATATGATTTTATCTTCCGTTTGCCGCAAAAGATTTATCCCTAATTGGTCCAGTTTAGGTTTTGTAGTTGGTGGATGGCAGTCAGTTTATGGCAGGTGGAGTGTTGCAGGTGGTGTACAATGCCTTAGTTAATCTATCTTACATTAAGCCTGCAGTATGCAAGTTACTTTTACTCGTATACATATACAAGTAAAAGTAGCTTGCATACTGCAAGCAGTATATACATATACCTCCTCATGGTGTGTACCTTGTTGTGGGGAGGAGGCTTGTGTGCCACAATGATGCTCAGAGCTATGCCGGCGGTAGTTTTACTACTGGTAGGGCCTCGCTTGCTGGACAGATCTGAGAGGAAGGGCCAGACTAAAACATACCCACACAAAATCCAAGTAGCAACCACTGAGTACCTGGTCAGCGTCTGTTCACCCAGAGGTTGCGGCTGTACAAAACGCTCCAGGAACTAACAATCCCTGGTTCTAAAAGCCCTGGTTCTAAAATCCCTGTGGAAACACTGGACCAAGAAACTTACTAGCGATCATGACTCGTGCAAGTAATTACAACAATACCCCAGGTGGTAACCAATCCACCTGTCGACAGACGGCAACCAGGTTTTCAGATTCGGGGGAACCTGGGCTTTCACGATCAAAGAAGACGTCGGTGTCTTATGGCAAACTTTCACACAAAACACCCTCATACATTGGCACCTTAAATATTAATACACTAATTCAACCTGGAAAATTACATAGCTTAACAACAGAACATGATAAGCAAAAGATTCTGATACTTGCTCTACAAGAGACACGATTCACAGATGAAGACACGGTAGACTATAGGAACTTCCGCATATTCAAAAGCAAAACAGAATGACGAGTCGCAAGAGGCGCTCCACTTCTGGGCATGGCCTTTATAGTACACAAAAAGATACTCGACTCGATCAAGGAAGTTACTCCAATAAACAACAGACTAATGACAATGCGCATACAGTGTGCCAACAAAAAATATACCATCTTTAACGTACATGCCCCCACCAACGGGGATAACAAAAAAGACCCCAAATCAGCAGAAACATTCTGGGCAACCCTTGAGAAGGTGATGGCCAAGGCTCCAAACAATGACATCAAAATTTTACTAGGCGATTTTAGTGCACAAATAGGCAGGGAAAAAATCCATCGGAAAACTGTAGGCAAATTTCCCGCACACAAATTCACAAACAGAAACGGCACAAGGTTCATCGAGCTATGCCAACAGAACAACCTGAAGATCATGTCCACATCCCTCAGAAAATCCCCACGAAAACAGAAGACATGGAGATCACCTATACAAGAGATCGGCGAATTCCAGATAGACCATGTGGCGATCTCATACCCTGTACAAAAAGAGGTTCACGACGTCCAAGTCCGCAGAGGCGCAAATATCGATTCTGACCATTACCTAACGCGAATCAAAATTAAATTCACCCCGAGGAGAATCCATCAGAAGAAAACATACATTCAGAAATTCGATACGAATAAGATTAAAGAATCCAACATCAAAGAAGAGTGGGAGAAAGAACAGGCAAACACATGGGAAGAATTCCATACAAAAATCACACAAAAAGCACAGGAACTAATCCCACTGAAAAAGAACTCAAAACACCCTTGGTGGGACTCGAATTGCGAAAAGGCACTGGAAAAGCGCAAACAAGCATTCCAAGAGTATAACAGTAAGAAGTCCCCAGAAAGCCAACAGCTTTTCAATGAGATTAGAAAAGAGGCAGCAAAGACGATTAGGCAAACTAAAAGGAAGTACATAAAGAACCAACTAGACTCCATAGAAGAGAACTTCCGCAACTACAACACGAGAGACTTTTATAGGACTTTCGCAGGAAAAATCCGTGGATACACACCACAAAATTTGTGCTTCAGAAAACAAAATGGAAAATTAGCACTAACAAATCAGGAAAACTGTCAGGTGCTGGCACAATATTTTTCTGATCTTCTCAATTGCCCCGAACCCAACACCAGATTCCCCAAGGAAAATTACACAGATACCCACCCAGAATCACCACCACCAACAAAGGAAGAGATACACAGACACATACACAGACTGAAAAATAACAGGACATCAGGTGAAGATGGTATCATTGCAGAACTACTGAAAAACCTTGGACCAAAATCACTACAGGAACTCACACAAATCATCGAGAAAATATGGCAAACAGAAAAATTACCAGACGACTGGAAATGTGCTCTTATACACCCACTATACAAGAAAGGTGAAAGAACAGACGTGAACAACTACAGAGGAATTTCTTTACTACAAGTTACTTACAAAATTTTCTCAGCATGCCTTCTTCGAAGAACACAAGAACAACTAGAACACAAAATAGGTGAATACCAGGCAGGCTTCCGCCCTGGTCGCTCATGTGCAGAACAAATCTTTAACCTGAAAACAGTACTGAAATACAAAGCAATCAGGAACGCACCACTCATTTGCACATTTGTAGACTTCAAGAAGGCATACGACTCTATCGATAGAGAATCTCTGTTCAACGTCCTAGAAGAACAAGGACTCGATCCCAAAACACTAAGACTGATCAAACAGACATTGACAGACACTACTTCTAAAGTGAAATTCATGGGCGAAATTTCTGAGCCCTTCCCGATCAAAACCGGAGTACCCCAAGGAGACGTTCTATTAGCTATTAAAAGCTGGGAGAGGGAATGACACTTACTAAGGGATGTGTGCTTTGACTCGCTAAGTTAATTGTTAAGCAATGATTCCTTTAAAAAAACTTGAGCCCAGTTTTACAATGTGCTCCTTAAGTAGACTTCAACTATTGTTAACTTTAGGGTCTGATATTATTATGTATTGCATAACTCTTGTAACAAAAACATTATACCTTGTACTAGCATTCACCTAGTTAAATTCAGCCTATTCAAACATAAGGGGACTAGATTTCTGATCTGCTGATCTGGGGCAAATTATTTCCCTGAATCTTTGGCAATTTCCATACGTATTTCTTTGATCAAGAATTTGCTCATAACTCACTTTTGTACCAGTGGGAACCTACAATATGTGAAGTTAATTCCTTTGTCTCTTATATCTTTGGATAATTTAATCAAAATTCCTGTTGCAGAGTTCAAAAACCTTATAAATTGTTGTTGTCCTTTGGAACAAAGACTTAAAAACCTGTACTTTCCTGGCCTAACTGATATGTATGTTCTCCCTACTCATACGTCATTAGCTTCATATTATCACAGCATAAGCAATTAAAAGATAAATTTTCCCCTGTATCATCCAAAATCTTACTATATTAGAGCTAAATAATCCACATTTGTAGTATTTGCCTGCTGAAACATTTTTTCTCTCCAATTGCTCAGTTCTGCAAATTTGGTCAAGATGACTTGTATAACCAATGAATCCTTACTACGCCTCACCAAAAATCTCTGGAATTTCTGTTAGACTCTGGAATATGGGGAAATGGAATAGCTCAATTAAGATTTATATAAGAATAGGAATATATGAATTAACGGCCTCACAGGGACAGATTCTGCTGGAGGTGGCCCAACTTTCTGCAGTTCCACTTTACTCAATATCACTGTCTGCTTTTTTTCATGGATAGAAGGTCCTTCTTCCAAGTGGACATCAGCCGCTTCCAATGTACTCTCCACACGACTTCCAGTTAGACTCATCTTTGACATCTTTCTATCCAAAACAATGCCACTGCTCAACTCTTGGAGGGAATCATCTCGTTCAATATGGCTGTGCTGCATGCCATGGGCTGACCAACAATTTTCTTCCCTGGGCAATTCCTTCCACTGGACACAGCTCTCACTTCTGATTGAAGTAGTACTTTTTTCTTGTTGATATTGAGATTTGCTGCAATTAGAGTTCACATATGCTTTAAACAATAAGTAGGTACTTTTCCTCACTATTGTAGATTCTAAATGTCTGAAGTCAGGAAGATCAGAGTATATAAGGTGCCCGTAGTAAATATATCATTATATAAAATGTGCATAAACTGCAAAGATCCTGTAACTTCAAAAGTAATGGTACAGAGAGAAGAAATTCCAAGAATGGATTTGAGATAAGTTTTATGGATGGACAATTTTTTTCCAAAAAAAAGAAAACCAGTCTTTGAATGTTAGATGTGATGGAAAAGGTTATCGGGAAAGACAAGTTGCTGGACAATATCAAGGGAGGGATTAGTTGTTTATAAGTAAAGGAAAGGGTGTGTGAAACTATTGAAAGTTCAAGAGTTGAGTAAGTGAATTACCCAATTTCTGTGGATGGTGCAGAGGTCACAGAAGGATCCATATGTTGCCAAAGTGATTCCTCAACAATGTTAGTTAATGCTTGAGTGGGCATAAGACACGATGACTCTGAAACATCCAGGTTTTCCTCCAAATGGTATTTCCTCAGTTCAGAAGGATCCTCTCTGCCTTTGGATGAATCTGAGTGGAATTTGTGTATGGTGTGCAATTTTATCTCCTCCAAATCTAAGTGTCCGATGCTGCGAGATTTGAATGCCCGCATTGGCTGGTGGCATTGGAATTGGCCCAGTTTTTTGCATAATTCCACTCTAAGTTTAGCTGTTGATGCAACAGTTGAGGTGTTAATCAAAGTGTACCCTGGATTCCTATCTAACTGCTTTCGCTCCAGCTCATCTATGTTCAACTTGTTGTGCATTGAAACAGTCAGATAATCATTTTTTGTGCCTTCAGGTACGATTACATGTGAGTGGAGCGAAGAACTGTGCAGGTCCATTGACTCTGACGTCTCTGCGTCATCTCTCGCCATTTCGTTTCTCGTCAAATCCTCACCAAGTATTCTTTTTTTGTTATCCTTATCTATTGTCCATTGCTCTGCTGGATGAACTGCCATCTTTCCACTTTCCCCCAACAACCCCCTTCTCTTGAAAAACCTCATCATTGTGTTGTTGACTACATCATGTTTTTTATGAACTATCTTTCCTGCATATAGCGAAATGGCTTTCCTCAGGCCTTCTTCTGCATCCTCATCCTTGCAGAAAGCAAGAAGCAAAGCCACATAGTTTACTCTTCCATTTTTTTCTCGAAAAGTTTCAAACAGTTGCCTTTTAACCATTTTTATCTGCACAATTGTGGTATCTGAGAGGCAGCCATTTCTTTTTGATCTTCTGCTCTTCATTTTCTCTCCATTTCCAATTTCCTTTTTCTGCTCATCTTCCTTGGAACACTCAAACTCTCTCTTCATCTCACAGCTGGAGGCTGCAATCTCAGTGGGAATTTCCTCACACTTGATGCCTGTCTTTGAATGCCTTCCATTAGCTATCATTCTCTCTCCACTGGTCATTCCTTTAGGTTCACTCTGAACTCTTTTGGGCAGAGATGAGTATGCCAACAGAAGCTCTTGGCTGATATATTTATTGCTCTCTATAAGTCGATGCACCCTCCGAGGATCATCAAGGGTCTTTTGGATTCCCTTCTCAAGTGATGGATATTTTATATTTTGGCTCCTTAAATTCAGAGTCTCCTCCTTGTATGTGTCCATGAAATCACCTCTTTGCTTTTCTTCAGTTGCCTTTCTATCAAATAATAATGATATAAATTTTTTGGTAATGTTCTATATGAAATAAACTAAAATATATCTGAGGAACAATACTGTATGTGCTTAAGAAAGATATGCAATATTCTCTATTGAAACATTCTCTTCTGTCACATGGAAGGGATGTTTTAAAATGATTTGGACACAATGAAAGGAAGAATTGAATCAGAATGACTAAAATGGTGCTTTAAGAGAGTGTGAATGGTATCAAAGAGAGAGGAATGAAATAGTTGAGGATGAAGACAAGTGGAATGCACTATTCAACATATTATTATTGCAAATACTATCGTCTTTACAAATATTGTGGTGTAATCTGTTGGCAACGTCTACATCTACATATGTACCCTGCAAGCCACCTTTTGGTGTGTGGCAGGAGGTGCAAGTACTAAGAACTTCTCTATGATGCACAGTAATCCATTACTTTCATGTATCATTTGCAGGAAAAACAAATTCTTGAAACAGCTCGTTCTATCATCTATTTCTCTGATTTTCCTCGCAGTATCAGAAAGGACTATGTAACATGGGGGACACATTATGTCAGCTACATTATTTGTGAACAGGCTTTCGCTAAATTTATTAAGTAGATTTATCCTTCGTTTAAGCCTTCTATCTTCTAAAGATTCCCATCCTGTGTCATGAAGCTTTTGCGTAACACTCACTGAATTTTCATAACAATTTTTTACAAAAGGTATTGCCTTTGGCAGTACTTTTTCTAATTTCTGAATACAACACTTTTCTGCAGGGTCCCATACACTACACTCATATTCCAGGTGAGGCCTGACTAAACGTGACATTGCTCATGGACTTTTTCTTTGCTCCTACCGTCAATTTTCTTCACAAATTTGAGATTCTTAAGTGCTAGTTCACATATATTATGGATGTGGGTACCCTAGGTTAAGTTATTGGTGAGGGTAACTCCAAGGTGTTTTACCATTTCTACTCTTGATAAAGTTTTACCTCAGAGCCTGTATGAATAATCATTGGCAGTATTTTTCGTTTGGAAGAAGTTGATTACTGAACATTTATTTATATTGAGCTCTAATTGCCAATCATCGCACCATTTCATAATTTTATCTAAATCACATGATAGGGTTAATCTATCCTCTGAGCTTCTGATTTCCCTATTAATTACCGTGTTGTCTACAAATACCCTAACTTTAATATTAATGTTATTGCTAAGGTTGTTGATGTACACTAAAAATAGTAACAGTCCGATTAACTTCCTTGTGGCATGCCCAAGGTCACTTTAACTGAGTTTAAACTTACACCAGTGTAGTACTACTTGCTGTTCTCTGTCAAAGAGAAAGTCCTTAATCCAGTTTATTACATCTCCTTAGATACCCGAAACTTTTATTTTGTATGATAATTTATTATGTAGAACCTTATCAAATGCTTTCCGAAAATCTAAAAATATCGTGTCGACTTGCCTTTTATTTTTGGCAGTTTTCAAGATATTGTGAACTAACAACGCTAGCTGAGACTCGCAGGATCATGTCTTACGAAAACTGTGTTGGTTTCTCTCTATTAATTTGGATGTGTTGAGAAAGCCCATTAAGGAACTAACTATTATGTGTTCCATTATTTTGCCACTCAATGATCTTAAAGATATAGGCCTGTAATTCGCTGGATCCTCCTTTAAGCCGGTTTCAAATATTGAAGTAATATTTGCAATTTTCCAATCTTTCGAGACCTTTCCTTCATTCAGAAATCCATATATGTATGGGTAGCTATGCTCCTCAAGAATTACTATATGTAACTCTATTATGATACACATTTAAATATCTTCCTTTACTGCATGGATATAAAATTGGTATCCAATCAGGACACACTAAAGAGTAATGAGTAATGGGATAGGTTTACTGGGCAGAAATCTTGAACTTTGCAGGCAACTTGCTCCTCTTCCATTGTGATTTTGTGGGCATTTCCAAGGAATATGGCATCTTCACCATTCTCTGCCTTCTGTCACCCATTTCCCCTTCTCTCTCAAACCACAATATAACATTGCAATAGTCCTCAAAAGGCAATGATCCCGATTGAGAAGCATCCAGCTGCCTGAACCTGTTCACTGCATCAACCAAATCTCCTACAGTTGGCTTTGGCAATGTAAGTGCCTGTGTCAGGAAGTCCCTCCAGTTAACCCAGTTGCACTGTCCAAAACATTCCTGCACCTAGGATATAATTTATAATATTAATATTATATAGTAATATAAAATAATTAACTTATCATTTTAAGACTTGATTAAATTTTTATTCTTTCCATTGATATTTTCCTTTTGTTTCAATCTCGTCTAATCTGAGGAAAAGGTATCACCTTAGAAAATTCCCAAAGAGAAATGGACATGAAAAAAGTCTGAGAGGATGGTACTTTAATCTAAATCTCCCAATGGTTAGTTAGTTGCTCAAACTGTTAAGAGAAGTTGCCAGACTGACAATTAGGGTAGAATCAGTTCTGGCAAGATATTTTAATGGTTATAGCAACCAACTAACAATTGTGAAATCTGGGTTCAAGCACCAGTCCTCTCATTAGTAGAGACCATGAAGGATGCTTTGTTGATTAAGACAATATTTTTTTTAATGACAGAGGAGATGAAATGAAACAAAAGTGAAGCAAGTTTCTTCTAAATGGACCTTAGTTTCTTAGTATAATTAATTTTGTTTCTGAATTTGCAACCAACCTACAGAATCGGTTGGTATAGTGGTTAGAATGCTAAACTGCCACACAGAGGGCCACAGTTCAAGGCCAGTTTATGGTGTTTTTTTTTGCTCATTTTATTTTGTTTTACTCAGTTTTCCACATGGGCATATGTTATCACTCAGTAATCAAGCTAAAAAGCATTCTTTTGATTAATTTATTTGATAGAAACTGCAACTCAGTTCTTTGAGAGATGGAGACATGTACAAACAGGATAAAGGAGCTTTATTCCCATTGTTTCTCGTCAATAAATGTCAGTCAGCTTGACCAAGTAAAACATTTTTGGTGCTACCTCGATGAGGTAACCAAATTTCAATTTTGTTTCATTTCATCTCCTCAACCATAAAAAAATCTTTTTTTCAAATTGGCAGAGCAAATCTCGTGGTCTCTTTTTGTCAGACATTTTTCATGTCTGTTTGTCTTAGGATATTTTTCAATTTAAAACTTTGAATTTTAGTCATATTTTTGAGTTTTGAAACCAAATCAAAGGGTCCTTTGATAAGCAAGAGTACTGTTGAATTTGGTATATTGATAATAATGCCTAACTTAGCATAGAAATCAACATATAAAGTCTACAAATATTGTTTATGCAATAAATTTTTATGTATAAGAGATTTCAGGTATTTTCTCTAATGGAATAACTACATTTTTAGAGTAACAACGTACTTAAATTCTGCACAGAATTAGTGAGACTCAGTTGCTTAGTTATTCCTTTTGTCTTGTGTATGAAGTGCGACTGCTCAGCTTCAAACCACCAGAGAGTATGAGCATCTACCAGTCACCATTCCATTTCTTCCTTGGGTTTACTCAGAAGTTTGTCTATGTATGCAAAGCTTGTTTCTAATCCCCCTCCTTGATAGTTTTATTAAAAAACCTGTGATTCTTCTCTGATATTTATGAGTCACATGAAAGAGGAGACTAAGGCCTGGTATTATAAGTAAAGGGTACTTGCAAGCTATGGAGTGAAAAATTACTGCTCATCTCCCAAAACTAATTGGCACTCACAAAGTTCTATATAAGAGGGGGAGTCAAACGAAAACCTTAAATATTTAAAAAAATGTTATTTATTGAACAAAATTGGAACATAAGTGTATAATTTCTTGAAATAGTCTCTGGCGTTCAACACACCTCCTCCAGCGCGTAGGAAGTGCTTGAATTCCTCTAAAAAATAAGTCTGGTTGTGTGGGCAGCCACTTGTGCATCGCCTGGTGTGCTTCTTTCTCCACCACCCTCTGCTTCAAACACCAGTTCTTCACATGCATCTTTGCGTCACTCTTTCATTTCTGGAGTGAGCTGCTGTGGCACTCACCTTGCAGACACTTAGTGAACCTTAAACACGTCATGAATAATTCTGAACTATGACTAATGTTCAGATTTCACCATACTGGACCTTTGTTTGCCGATGGATTTCAATAGGTTTTGTTCCTTCACTGCTCAGAAAACGAATGACAAAACTTCGCTCTTCATTAGTGCATGTTGCAAGTGGGGAAGCCATTTTAAATTGGTATTGTGGCTGCATTTTGCTTATCTGCAGTATGCTGCCATGTGTTGGGCATTCTTTAAATCATTGGTAACAATACTGCCAACTTAAAGAACAATGGTGCCAAGATTCGAATTTTTATTACATTTTTAATGTTCTCTTTTGACTCCCCCTCGTAATTTGCAATAAATTGAATAGGTAGGCTTATAACCTTACAATAGCTGCTGCAGTAATGCTTCAGGGGCCCAACTTCTGGGCTTTGGTAATGGAAAATAAAAAGTGGGGCCAATAGGGGAACATTCATGACATTTGAAAAGCCATTATTGCCCCAAATGTGCAATGTATCCCTAATAAATTCACCTAAAATGGAATTTGTATTACCTGCCCAGGGCCATAACAGGGTCCTAAAACATACATGAAGAGATGAGAAGCTATTAAGAACTACATGGGTCCCAAGCAAACATCCCGTTAGCTAGCAAAACTTGACACCTGTCAGTTTGCTTATTCCCAGTTTCCCTATGATTTGTGATTGAAAAGCATTTCAACAACATAGGGTCTATCCAAGGTCACTTTTGATATTTTGCTATCTGTATACATACATAAAACGTCCTTTTTCATCATACAGTGTTTTAAAAGTGTTAAGGAAAGTTTTTAAGTAAATTCATTAGTTCACCTCAATATAATTCTTACAGAGAAAAGGAAGCAGGCTGGCTTAAAACCAAGGCCATATATATTATTGTTATATGATATTGTTGTCTATTCTGTTTTTTTTTATCTTGGCTTTTTAGTCCAGTCAATTTATACATCCGACCTTGCAAAAGGTCATGTAGTTCTGATTTTTTAATATGTTGTTCGGACCTATGTGGGTACTAACATACCAATTTTGCAAGATCGAAAGACTTGTGCAATTTGCGCTATTCCAAAAAAACAACTTTTTTTTTGCACTTATTTCCGTTTTTTCTCAATATGTCCTAAATTATGCGTCCTACAGAAAAAGTTAATCAATTGTGTATTAACGTACATAAAATATCCTACATTTTAAGTCCACATTCAACTCCGTACGTCCAGAACTTTCCGAGATATGACTTCAAATATTGGCCATTTTTTACAAAAAATGAAAAATTTTCGTTTTAGTCTTGTATCTTGCCTAATAACTTGAGAAATACTCATTGCAAAGGAAATTTATAAGGAACGAATTTATAGCATATTTATTACCCTTTCATATAAAGTCAAAATGACGCTCGTAGACCCAATAGTTCCTTTGAAAATGGCATAGAAGTAAAATTTTGCAAAAGTGGATTTCTGAAAAAAAAAAATACTACAATTTTAGTAGAACAAACATCAAAGATATGCTAAGGAAATTAGTTATTAGTAACTTTTGCATGTTTTTGTTGTTGGTGTTGTTGTTACTTTGATTGCCATCCCCTCAAGGACGAAGGAGATTTAAATCACTCTTACTCTACGGTCGGAGGATATTTAAATGGACAAGGACATTTTCAGGTGCTGCAAAGTAAAAATTAAATACTTAGCATTCATAAATCCGAAGCACTTCAAAATTTAAATATGTTCTACTGAAGGATTAGTTATATTTCGTTATTTTTTCGTTCATCTACAATGCGTAATTTGTAATGCAAAACCTTATGATTGTAAACTTCGATCATTTCACCGATGATTGCTGTGATTTTTAACGCCGATACAACCATATAATGCCTCATTGCGTCCATTTACCACATACTATCATCGTATTCTCATGCTCAAGCTAATGTGGTTTCTCATCTTATCCTGCTGACCCAGTGAAATTATGCCTGCGGTCCGACTGCTCCATGGACTGAAGGCGTCTTTTGCTTCATTGTTTCTCAAAGGAGAACAGGAGACCCGGGTTTGAGTCCCGGTTCCGTCAGACTTTTTTCATGTCCGTTTCTCCTTGGGAATTTTCCGAGATGCACGACTTTATCGTGCCAAGTCATCTAACCCATTTCCTTGTCTATATTTAATTGAATGTGACTCAAAAATTTTCTGGAAATCCTCTTAATTTATTTTTACTATACTGTATTTCTTATTATTTGAAAAGTGCCTTTTTTTGGTCCTTCTAGGATCAAACCAATGATACCTAGGGTTGATATTCCTTTTCTCTAGTGTTTCTGCGATCAGGATCTGTGTAAAAAATTTGATGTACCAGTGATGGTTTTTGTTTGCCCCTAAATTTGTGTAATAAATATAATTATATAATGCTCTGTCAGAGTTTAAGTGAAGATTATAGTTAATCTACTTGCTAATCCAATACATAAATAGGAAATTCTCTTTAGTCTTCACTTTAACAAAAACTTGTAATACTGAGAGAAGATCTCCTACATACGTGATGGATTAGCATGGGGATTAACTATAATCTTCACTGGACCTTACCCTCAAGCTCATCTAAAAGAAGGCAGTTTATTATTACCCTTTAGATAGCCTTACCATTATTTCCATATCATTACGGCTCAACTGAGTCCACAAATTTAGCATATAGTGCTCCTCCAAACAAAGAGACATTTTTGTAGTCTTGTACAAAATAGATGCAAAGGAAGTGTTTTGAATGAGTCCCTTGGGAAAAGACTGGCTGAAAATGCATCTCAGGTGGTCTAGTTGGCAGAGGCAGAAGTAGGTGGTAGCAGAAGTAGGTGCAAAGTAGGGGGCAGTCAATTTCTGTGTGAGCAGCCAGCCACCCTCCATGTCCCGCAATGAAATGTAATGACACCTCTTTGCCTTCTTCAGGATTGCATGTAACAGATACTCAGAAGCCAAGGAGATGCACTGTCTCTCATTCAGTAGCCACCTCTCAGACATGCTGTGGAAGGATTGCACTAAAGTCGATAACTCCCTCTGAAAGAATGTTCCATCCTGAGACATCTTTTAGATAAGGGCTGCAAGTGTACTTATTTATTTATATATTTATTTATTTTAATTGACACTGCAATTTTGCCTTCTGGCCAGGTGGCAGGGCTGGAGGGAAACGTAACATATTAATCATAGGATTGCCATTCGCCCAAGGACGGCAGGGAAAACCCTCCAAAAACCTCCCATAGGCAATACATACATTACATTACATAAGACATACAAAATTAAGTAAATATACAGTTAGAGATACATAAAAGATATATGAATTTAGATTTAGCTTATTTTATATATTTATATTATTATTTAGAACATTAAACTTAGATAATAACAAAGGGAAAAATGATAATAATACAATACAAGGATAATAATGTAAGTGAATAAGCTAACTTACATGGTAGATAGTCCATATAGTGATGTATATAATATTAAGTCCTAATTCAAGATGGCTAATTCCACACACTATTATATTACATAACATTAAATTACAGCTTTAAACTATGAAATATTAATGTTTACAAATAGATTTAAACTTATTTTTAAAAATTTTTACATTTTTTGGCATTTTTTGGTATGAGAACTCCAGGTAAAGCGTTCCATTCTCCAATACCCCTATTAATCAATGAGTATTTTGGTATATCTGTTCTCTGTTCATGTTCTTTGATTTTTAAGTCATGATTGCCATGTCCAATATAGCTACGAAGCTTAATAACCTGGCATTCAGTTCGCCCCAGCCCTCTGCAGAATTCCACGCTTTCTACATCCTGGCTAATCTAAATATTTTCCTTGTCGACTCTAATGATTCCCACTTCAAATGAGCTGACATTTTACTTACACTTTCTGCTATTTTGTATTACATACCTTGCTGCCTTCCTTTGTACACCTTCGAGTTTCTTAATAAGGCCTGTTTCGTGGGGATCCTGTACACTCGTTGCATATACTATGATCGGCCTGACCGGTGATGGCTCTTTCCATGACACCTTTCCCACTCCTTTTTAGGCTCCTCATTACAAAATGGAGATTCCTGTAAGCCTTTGCGACTATGTGCTTGATGCGCCTTCCCCATTTAAGATTATCGGTTAGCTTGACACCTAGATATTTGCATTCGGTTACGGCAACAATGTTTTCGTTGTTAAGGGAGTAGCAATGCTGTATTATAGACTTTCTCCTGGAGAACTTGATATTTTTACATTTACTAACATTAATTTCCATCCTGTTTTCTTTAGTCCACTCAGCCAATTGATTTAAGTCATTTTGTGGAAGTTTGCGATCCTGAGCCTCCGTTATATGCCTATATAATATGTAGTTGTCTGCAAATAATCTGATTTCGGACTTAATATTCGTTGGGAGGTCATTCACGTAAATAAGGAATAGCAATGGCCCAAGAACTACCTTGCAGAATGCCTGAAGTAATATCTATCCCTTTAGAGAAAACATCTCAGATTCTAACTCTCTGTTTCCTCTTTTTTAAGAAATTTTGTATCCAATCAGTAACCCGATGGTCAATATTTAAATTACGGATCTTTGCAATTAGTAAGTCGTGAGGTACTTTATCAAATGCCTTTGCTAGGTCGATAACCACCACATCAATTTCTTCCCTGATGTCCATGGTTTCTGAAATATCTTGAACGAGTCCTAGGAGCTGTGTTTCACATGAGAAACCCGATCTGAATCCATGTTGTTCTCCACATGATCTTTGCTAGAATAATTTGCTAGCTACTTATTGGGTAACTTTATAATGTTGGCATCTTAGCTCTTATCACAGTTGCTAACTTCTGGGATAAGTGCTAAGGCTGAATCAGGTACTCAGTCCTGAAGATGGCAGTTGCTGAATTTGCAGGACATCTGATTGTGTCTCAAAAACACATGTGAAACATTCCCCTAATTGAGGGGAGTCAAAGTGGAGTCAAAATCTAACTCACAAGAAACACTTTTCTAGCTTGAAACCTCTTTTCATTCATTATCATATGTGTAGGAAAAATATACTCTGAAATGAAAAAGTTTTTTTTGCACAAATTCTTTGCTACTTCAGATGTACATACTTATACAAACAATGATATTCACACATGACCCTTAATTTAATAGCCCAAAGGTCAAGACTAACCAATGAAAATCATTCTGCCATAAAGTAAGTTGACAAATATTGTCTCCAAATATTGGAAATCTAGCTGAAGGAAAGCAATGACAAGTTTCCTGCAAGAAAGTCTTTAACATTGCTTGCAGTATTCATGCAACTTTTACTCGTAGTAAAATCATTAATGGCTTTACCTCTCAGTTAGATAAAAGTACAGGTGGATCATCATTTCATCACTCTCTTCTTCAATTTTTAAAATTTTTATTTGATTCTATCAACAATTGAGTATTCACAGTCTTCATTTTGATTGTAACATAGTAAATTGTCATCTATCGTAGAAAATTCTTTTTTATTTATTACATGAACTGTTAATATGTCCTTGTTTTCCTGAATGCTCAAATTTTCCGGAATCTCCAAGGATTTTAAGCCACAAACAACAAAGCAGTTTTGTATGGTTTTTATAGCTCTCCAGCTGTCAGTGACAAACTGTATTTCTTATTTGGGTAACTTATTGAGGTAACTACTTGTGAACAGGTTTTCATTGACGAATTCTAGAATATAATTAACCAATTTTCCTCCATACAATGTTTTTAAACTTTTATTACTCCCATATCCAATGGTTGTTGTAACGATGTGGTATTAGGAGGAAGAAATTCCAGCTCTATATTTTGTAGATTATCTAAATGAGAGTGTGCTGCACAATCGTCTAAAAGCAACAAAATATTTCTTTTTTTAAGTTGTAATTCTGTCCCAACTCATCAGTCAATTTCGAAAAATTTCCTAAGTCATCCATGCACTTTGATTTGCATAGTACTCCAATGATAAAACATCCACACTTAACCCCCTATAGAGGCTTAGCACTTTTTCTACGATTAGTAGTTTTCGTTTGTCAGACATATTTGCACAGCATAACACAGTTATATGGTTGATTGCCCTTTTATATCCAGACAGTTCAATGTGCTTATAGCACAAGGAACCATCTGGTGTAGCACGATAACAGAGGCCAGTTTCATCAGCATTGTAAATGTTATCAGCACAGAATTTTTTTTTTTTAAGTAGGAATTTTAGTATTTTGCCATAGTTAAGCGCTGATACTATCTGCACTTCCCATTTCACTGTGCACTTTTTAAAATTTAATATTGTGTCTTGATTTCCATTGTGACAACCAACCATCAGTTGCTTTAAAATCATTATGTCCCAGTTTTTTACCAATCTTCTCCGACTTCTCCTTCAACACTGGGCTACTGATATTCACGCCTCACCCACTAACTATGAAAAATCACTAATTTAGTTCTTCTTCAATTTCTGGGTCCTTTCCGTCATGTTTACTTTTAGATTTTCCTGTTTGTCCCTCCTGTAATGTCCATTCCCCACACAGTTGATTCTCCTGTTGCAAGAGACACTCTATGGTAGGTTTGTCCTTTCACTTACATAACCAAGGTACTGTTCTTCAAACAATTTTTCTTTTAATATCTCTTCCACCACAGGATTATACCTGACCACCTCCCTGATGGTTACATTTATTTTGAACTATTTTGTGGATATTTTTAAAGAAGTTGTATGACAGCCTCTGAAAATTGTCCACATTTTATATGGCAGCAATTAATGCTCTTTGCAACCCACCCTGTGACCTTATGTGTATTTATCCATTATGATATTTAATAGAAATATTGATATTTTACTTACTAAGCAATTTCTGATGCTGTTTTATTGCTTTATGTAAACTTGTCTCCATTCTTAGTGCCAGCATTATTTTAAGTATTGTCTGTCTTGACATTTCTTTCTCTCAAGGAAGAATGGACTTGAAAAAAGTCTGACGGGACCAGGAATCGAACCCGGGTCTCCCAATTGCCAGTTGGGTGCTCTGTCCGTTGAGCTATCCCGGCAGAACACTTCTCCAAGCCATTCGGGATACTTTGTGGGATTTTTCCTGGGTGCGCACCATCTTGCACAAAGTCACCCTAACCCGTTTTCCTTTATTTCATTCTCTTTTGCCTTCTCATGGAATTCCTTGTGTAAATGCAGAGTTACTAATTGTTTGGGGGTAAAGATCTATGGAGAAGTGTTCCAAAGACCTTAATAGCAAAATTTGGGTCAAATAATTTCATTTTCTTCTCAAAGGTGCAATAATCGTTTACTCCAGAAGGTAAGAGTAATTAAAACAGTGCCTCAACTCTGATGATAAGTCCAGTTGACTGAAAGTAGGTTAAGGTAGGTGACACATGACTCAAAGCCAAAGGAAGTAGCAGGAGAATCCATATAGACACTCAATAAGAACCTGGCTAGCTATGTACATACCTATGCTTCAATGCACTAGATCTAGACTAAAGGCCCTCAAATATTCTCTTACTACCTTTAGTTTATACCCTACATCCACCATGATCTATAAATGATTTCAATTTGGAGACAAAATTAGGAATATAATAAATTTAGGAATTAAATGCACAATTAAAGCCAACAAGTGGGGGCTCTTTCCACCTACCAATGACTGACATGCCATGCTGGGGAGAATCTTAGGAGTTTATATTTCTGGCCTACCTGTAGATTGGTCATGTTTTCCTCTAAAGCTCCTCTGAGTGAGGCCACTGCTTGCTTTGTCCTCTCCACCTCTTCCTCAACTACACCCTTCCATTCCACCCACACCCTCTCATCCTCTGCCTTTTCTTTCCACATCTCCTGTTCCCAAATGCTGATATCTGAGTCACTGCTGGAAATGGAAGAATCACTTGACAGTTGCAATTCCTCATTGAATGCTCCTTCATTTTTCTTCTTTTTGATGCTTTTCTAGTTAAATAATTGTTAACATTAACAGGATTATAACTACATCTGGGATTGACTTTTTTCCTCTTGAAAAGGTTAACTTTAATTATGGTAGAGTCTTGACTATCTGAGTCCCAATTAATCAGAGGATTTGTGTGCTTTGTCTTACATATATTCACAGGGACACAGCTTAAATTAATTTTGTTGTAATTGCACTATGTCAGTTGAGACTAGATGGGAAATATTGGAAAAATAATCTGGACATCAGAGAAAAGAAGTGAGAACTGCATCTGGAAAATTGATGTATATATTATGAAGAAATAGTGAAATATTTTATTAAAAAACTTTTTTATATCCAGGTGATTTTATATTGTAAAAACACATCATACTGTGGCAAAGCATGAAAATAGCGTTTGTTTTATCATTTTTACTCAAGACAACTTCTCTGTATAATCTGAGTTTTCGATTATCCAAAGAGGTTCACATTAACTTGGGTAATCAAGTACTCAACTGTGTGAACTGAAAAAGGGATGACCCATACATGGGAGAGATATTACAAATTATAATTTAGATATTTATTAGCTGAAATCCCTTTTAATTTTATTTAGAATTCTACAGTTCATCAGGATGAAATTTTCAAACTGTCTGTTAGCCAAATATTAAATCTGGCATATGCTCTCATGTTTGAATCTTGAAAATAATTGTAATCATTTTGTATATATTTTGATCTTTACAAAATTGTTAACTTTGACTGTTAAGAACTGTTTATTATTTGAAAACATTCATTTTGAAAACTACTCAAGATATAATTGAAGTTGATTCACTGAAATGACTTTAACAATATACATTAGTGTTGGGATTCCTATGATTAAGCTATATGCAATATTTTTTTAAATATGAAACTTTCATTAAAAATTTTGGAGCTTGATTGGCATGGGATGCATCCATACACAACATGTGATGCACCCACTCATACATTATAGCAGTAGTCCAAGGGGTTGATTTCAAAGACAAATAGTCAACCTATAAATGAGAACATTATTATGGAAAGCCCTTTTAGGCATAAATATAAAATCATAGTATGTGATTAACTATCTTTCCTTTAATGTACGAGAGCTGTATGATAAGTACTTGTGTTAGGCAAGATAACGCATTTTTTTAACTTCTTTTAAATTTATTTCTCAATATAGTCTACTTTCAACTCAATACATTTAGTCCAGCAATATTCTAACTTTTTCAAGCCATCCAAAAAATACGTTTTGTCGAACTCTGCAAAATAAGCCTCTGTTATGGCGATAACTTCCTTGTTTGATGTGAATCGCTTTCCCCCAAGCCATATTTTCATGTTTGCAAACAAAAAGAAATCGCATGGTGCCAAATCTGGAGAATAGGGTGGATGAAGTAGCAATCGTACCATAATTCAACCAGTTTTGCTGTGGCGATTGCAGATGAGTGAGCTGTTGCATTGTCATGATGGAAGTGCACTTTTTTCTTCGCCAAATGGGGCCATTTTTTCCTCAATTTAGCGTCAAATCGGTCCAATAAATTGCCATATTACTGCCCCTTGATTGTCCTTCCCTTCTCCAAATAGTCGGTGAAGAAGATGCCTTGCAAATCTCAAAAAGCAGTGGCCATGACTTTTCCGGCCGATGAAACAGTTTTCGTCTTTTTTGGAGCAGGTTTGCCGGGTGAAATCCACTGTTTTGACTGTTCTTTCATTTCTGGCATATAATAATGAATCCAAGTTTCATCAACAGTCACGAAACACTGTAGAAACTCTTTTGGATTGATACATAAACATGTCCAAACAGTGCTCCGAAGTTGTCATGCAATTCAGTTTTTGCTCCACTTTGAGCAAATGCGGCACCCATCTCGCCGATAGCTTTCTCATGCCCAAGTTTTAGTGTAGGATACTTTGTATGTGTTCAATTGAGATGTTTACAATGCCAGCAATCTCTCTGATCTTCACACGGCGATCTGCTAGCACGATATCATGGACTTTGTTAACCATATCCTCCGTAGTCACCTCAATCGGCCTGGGCACTCTTCTTCAAAAACTGATGTTTTGCCATGCTTGAATTCATTAAACCAATACCTGATGGTAATCTTTGAAGGTGCATGGTCCTTATAAACAGCATGCAACTTCACCTTGATTTCCTCACACATCTTCCCATCCAAAAAAAGAAATCTAAGAACTGATCGATATTGCTCTTTCTCTATGGTGGCAAGCAAACATGAACTTGACTACTTTCAACAGCTATCAAAACAAAAATACTCGATTAATCTGAAATTTTGACAGTCATATATCTACAGATAGCATTAAATTATGGCTTACACATGTTGTGTCAGTGGTGCCATCAGTCGCTAAACACGGGTACTTATCATGCAGCCCTTGTAATTAAGTGTCTGATATAATCAATAATTAAGTGAAATAACACTAATGTTATATAAGTGCCAAAAATTGAAGTATCAAAGCTATTCCACCTCCACTCAATCGAAGTATCCACTGAATACAAAATTTAATAAATGGTAAAAATTTACTTATGCAAAATTATGTACTTATTTACTTTTAAAAAAATGAGCAGCTGTTGTAATTTATGCACCTTTAATACTTTCTTAAAATATATATTTGAATTTAAGAAATAGCGCCTCTTCTTCCCTGAATTTAAAAGATTTTTCCATGTAAGTGATTTGCCACCAGGTTAAATCAGACCTGGGTAACTTTATCTAGATTCTCAGGACAATTAGGGGTCATCAAGTTTAAAGCAAATGATCTGTTTATTTCCCTCTATTTATCTTATTATTCTCTTTATTTATATTTAAATTTTACTAGCAAATATTTTATTACCTTAGCTTTTTAAATTAAAATTTTAATTTTAACAGACTTTTTTAAATACTGATCAGCAATGATATCATTATTGATAGTACCTTATCTTTGCAGTGCTTCTCCTTTGCACTCTTTTGAATATTTTTTTCCAAATCCTCAATGTATTTCTCTATGAAAACCCTCTTTTCCTCCAGTTTCTCTTTGCTGCATTGGAATCTTGTCAAAGTATTGTCCATTAAAGGCATCAAGATGTGCCCCTTTCCCCAGCTGGAGATTATGGCCTCTGTGATTTGAGCATTCATTTCACTCCATTTCATTTGCTTCTCCAAATTGCATTCATTACCTTCTAGTACCAATGAATTTTCCTTTTGCTTTTGACTTTTTCTTTTATTCTCTTCTTTCTCTGTTATCCTATTTCCTTCTTTCTTTCTTTTCTTACTCCTATCTCCATCTTTTACCCCACTCTTAGCCTCTTTCATCTGTGAAATTGTTTCTTCATCTTTCTGGTAATTTCTTGCCATTTTTGTTCCACTTTCCGGATGCTTCTCAATGTTTGAATTTCCCTTCCACTTTGTCAAGTGAAACCATTTGGACCTGAATCCAGATGGTCGTCCTTTTACTATCGCATGGTAATAATCGTTAATTACTTGAAGGGTTTTTGAGCACCTGCTGACCTCTGCTTCCAGTCCTATCAGGTATATTGACGATAGACTGCGGTCAGTTTCAGTCATATCCTTCAATAGGCAATGTAAGAACCCCATGTTTTCCTTGTGCCTTTCAT
Source organism: Ladona fulva (assembly GCA_000376725.2). Lineage (NCBI taxonomy): Eukaryota > Metazoa > Arthropoda > Insecta > Odonata > Libellulidae > Ladona > Ladona fulva. The sequence goes on along the minus strand of KZ312447.1, from coordinate 634,069 downwards.
TTATTGATCTGTGCATTTCTTCTTTCATTTCCCACCATTTTGTGAATAGATAATTTGCAATTTCCAAGTCGTTTTTCGCATCATCATCAAAAGCAGTCAGCAGTATTTGAAATCTGTTGAGAGAAATTTGTAGTTCTCCAGGTCGCTCCACAAATATACAGAAACGCCTTTCAATGCTTGACAAACACTGACTATGAACTTCATCATGAAGTCTCAATCCCAGCAGCATCAAATTTATCTTGGTCTGAAAGTCATTTTCAAGGACCTCCCAAAAATATGCCAACATATGTCTGATCGTGTTGGGCATTTTCAAATTCAGATAACTGGGCTCTTTTATGAGACATCTGCTTTGAACTCCATCAAAAAGGGTTCTTGTATTCTCTGCAGTGGATTTGTCTGATAAAGTCTTGGAAGCAATTTTTGTGCAATCTTCTGCCAGAATAGGAGAAGATTTTTCTTCTTCTTTTTCTACTTCAGTTGCCAATCTTATGATTTCTTCCAAATACACCTCTGTAGCATCCTGAGGATATGAACGGTAGAATATTTTCTCCTTTTTATAAAAACTGTCCAATGGAGTGTAGTTCATTTTTTGCAGTGGACTGGCATTTATGTATCTGTTGAAGTAAGACTTCCATTTTACCTCCTTTACAAGGCATGGAATATTGACTAGATTTGATCCCATTCTTCCACTCTTTTCTGTATCAACCAATTTGTGAAGCTCAGATGAAGGGACTGCTTGCCCATGGATGTAATACTCTTCTCCTTGCAACCATGGCACTTTTCTTCCAGTCAGAGCTTCCTCTAAGATAACTGCCTGCTGTGTTGTTTCAGGGAAGTTGAACAACACCCATCCTTCTTCAGGGTCCATTTCCCTCACATACTCTAAGATCATCCCAACTAAGATTGAATCCTCAATGTTTCCTCCTAAGCATAGAGATTGGTAAGCTAATCTTCCATATTGTACTTTCCTGTCCATTCCATTCTCTGATTCATATTTGGTAGATAACATGTCTAATGGTTTCCTTGAAAGGTTTGCCTCTTCTGATGGCTTCACGGGTTCTAATTTGCCGATCTTATTAAAGTAATGTTTAGTTAGTTTTGCTGCATAAACCATATTGGTTCCATCCTTTGATTCAGTGTTTAAAGTGAATTTATTTCCCCTCGATGAGATGTTGCTGTTCCAGATTTGGATTTCTTTATTCAGCATCTCTCCCAAAAGTGACAGTTTCTTCAATTCTGACTTGATATTATTTTTAAACTGTCTTGAATACTTTTGGCTAATTTCCACAATATTTAAATGTTCCCTAATGCACCCCCACAAACTGCAATCTTCTCTTGGTACATTGGCATTCATGTGCAGATAATTGCTGATACATGATGAAATCACTTCACTTGGTAAAATCGGCAATACTTTCTTCTGATTTAATTGTTGGCAAATGATTTTCAACAATTGCAAATCCTCCAAGCCAACTACTATGGCTGTAACAGGGTATTTTTTCAATGTTCTTGTTTCTTGGGTTGTTTGTTTCAAATTCAGAAGGTTTATCACTAGTTTTGCAAGAAATGGCTGACTTCTTGGCTCTCTAGGACTTTTGGATTCATATTTGCTCTCCCACTTGCCTCTTTTTTCTATATACTCCTCCAGTTCCATTTTACCAATCACCTCCTGGTGTCTCTCTCGAAGGTCCCTTTTCCTTGAAATTAGATCACTTAGACTGCACTCCTGCCATTTTGAAGTCACTTCTTCACCTGCACAAAACAATTCTCTCCATTTCTTCCAGGCATGCTCACTGATAGTTTCTCCTCTGCTCCTGTATGCTACCATTTTCATGGAAATATCTAAAATGTCTGTAACTGTTTGAGCACATATCCCGTTGATGGCTTCGTGGTGGGCCTTCCTTTTCAGTTCCTCCTCTTTCCTCTCCATATTTGCCTTAAATCTTCCTGCTCTTCGCAAGTAATTTTGTGAGTCATTCTCTTTGTGTGTGTCTGTAAAGGTATTGTCCATGGTGGCAGTTCTGTGGAGGTTTTTATAAAAGTTGCATTGTTGGTCATCTTTACTCAGATATATTTTCAAGGCACATTCTGGAATAGACATCTTCTGTATGCAGCTGTGCAAAAAATTGAAGTTTGATGCATTTCTCATGGTTTGATAAGCTGAAGCCATAAGTGAGTTCACTTTCTGCTGCAGGTAAACTGCTCTCTCACAGTGCTTCCACGTCTGTGGATAAATACACCCAGATACATTCTGTTTTTCAGTTGCTATGCATTGCTTTGGATGGAGACTATCTCTGATTAAGGAGATCAGTCCAATATCACAGTTGTTGAGGGGCTCCTTACTTGCAGAATTCCACAATTCTGAGAATTTTGATGGATAAATTCTTTCATTTGATATGTTTTTCTGAAATGTAGTAACAGTCCATTCTGAATCAAATTTTGTGTAAGTTGAAGGAAATGGTTCACCTGCCTTAGAAAGGTCTTTCCAGAAGTGCCACACTATTCCTTTGCCATAGAATAAAATATATAAATCTAGCAGGAAGAGCAATTGTGATCCAAAATTGCTTTCATTACAGTATTTTGTGTATCTACAATGTTGGAGTAATAAACTTTGCACAATATGCTCTTCAATGTCTTCATATTTAATGCTTTTGTAGCAAGTAATTGTGTTTTCTGGAACATTTAAACATTTAAGAGCAATGCAGTAATTCTTGAGAATTGCTTGAACAAGAAGAGTCCATCCCTTAACATCCAATATGTTTGGGGGCTCAATATTCCAACATATCTTCAAGATCCATTGTTTTAGAAGTAATGGAATAGATGAGATTGTGCTACATTGACACTCCATTGTTGAAAGTAGTTCTGGAAAATGATCAAACTTCTTTATTTCTCACCATCAAAGTTTTGTAATGTTTCAGAACAACTGTTTTTCAAATAATTACTTATAAATTATTAAATATTTTATCGTAAAAATCGTGAACTGTTGGTCAGCACATAACCACAGCAAATGCTTAACAGCCAATGACTTCAGCAATTGGCCAAAGTCTCACCAGCAACATTAAGAATATTAAAAGCAAGAACACTTTGTAATTTCCACACATATTCATTGACTAAATCTGCTGTGACCAATTTTTAACCCTTTCATTTGTTTTACACAATCAAGCATAGTTCATCATTTCGTTTTTTGCAAAAAAAGGCTGAGATTTACCTACCTTGTATTTTGGAACTAAAATATAAATTGTAAGTATTTCCAAAAGACGTATAATTACAGACATAATTAATTGGAAAATGTTATGTAAATATAACATCTGCATAACAACCACCTGTTTATGTTTACTAAATACTAAACAAGATATTTCTTCTTAGTGAAATCTGGCCCTGAGTATCTTCTTTAATTTGCCTGTAACTTAGGCCATTTTTTATGTCATCCAGCATTCCCAGTCTTTTTCTTCCCCTTCCTCGTTTTCCTTCTATTTTTCCTTCAATAATTCCTCTAAGTAGGCAATTGCGGCGTATTATGTTCCTCAACCAAGCTGTCTTCCTCTTTTTGATTTCCCTCAGCAGTTTTCTTTCCTCTCCTATTCTCAATAGTACTTCCTCATTTCTAATTCCATCAGTCCACTTCACCTTAAGCATTTTCCACCACAACCACATTTCAAAACTTTTTAAGTACTTTTCTTCTTTCTTTTTACTGTCCCTGTTTTGCTGCCGTAATTCACCTCACTCTGTACAAAACATTTAGCAAATCTCTTTCTCAGAGTTATTGGAATTTTACATGCTGTAAGAAGTCCTTTTACCTTCTCGAATGTTTCTTTATCCATAGCTCTCCTCCATCTTACTTCCTGGGTACAGCTCCATTCTCAGTCACTAAACTTCCCAAATACTAAAATGATTTCACTTGCTCAACAATTTTTTCTTCTACAGATAAATTTATGATTGCTTCATTTCTGCTTATTCTCATCACTTTTGTCTTTCCGACAATTATGTTCATTCCGTGTTCTTTCCCCACCCTTGCAATACTCTCCATCATATACTGTAGCTCCTCTTCTGTTTCCACTAGTAGTGCTTGATCATCTGCATAATTCACAGTCTTTATTATTTCTCCTCCTACCACTACACCTCTTGCTTTTTCTATTGCTTTATTGGTTAGCTCTTCAGGATAAATATTAAAGAGAATTGGTGAAAAACAACATCTGTCTGACACCTTTTCCAATACCTATCTCATCTGTCTCTTCATTTCCTACTCTTATCACAACTTTCTGTTTTTTATATAACTCTTTTAATAATCTTCTATCCTTCCACACTATGCCAATATTTTTTAGAATCCTCAGAAGCACAACCCAGTTGACTTTGTCGAATGCCTTCTCCCAGTCAACAAAACATACATATATACAGATCCCAATTCATATCTAACATTCATTCACCAATCAACCTTAGGCATCCAATTGCATTTCGTGTTCCTTTGCCCTTTCTGAAACCGAACTGGTTTTCTCCCATATTTTCTTTCTAATCTTTGTAATAATAGTCTTGTTATAGCTTTGGTAAAATGACAGTTAAAGCTAATTGTCCTGTAATATTTACATTCTTTAGCATTGCTTTTCTTTGGTAATGGAACTTAAGTAATTTTCCAGGCCAAATTCCCGATTCATATATCCTACTGACTAGACTGGTCAATCCAGACATTGCATTATACCCTAATGCTTTCAAAGCCTCAGATGATACTCTATCACAGCCCAATGCTTTCATTTCCCTGAGATCATGAATCGCCCTTTCCACTTAAAATCTTAGTATCTTAAGTCCTTTATCATCTTCGTCACATTAACTTTCTTCTTCCAGCACTAGCCTTGAACGATCAGCCCCCTTGAATAATATAATTCCTCTAGGTACTTAGTCTACTCTCTTTTTTTCTTCCATGCACAATGTCATTTTTCCACCTGTTTGCTTATTTTTTTTGGTTCTCTTTTTGTCACTGTCTTAACCGTTCTGTACATTTCCTCTAATTTTCCTTGTTTTTCCATTTCTTCTCTCTCTTTACACTGTTTTTGAATCCAGTTCTGTCTAGCCTGATCAGTCAGTCTCCTTATTATTAAGTTTTCTATATTGTCTTCTGCCATCTTCTGAGGAGATATTTTTCCATTTTCTGCATTCGTCCATTTTGTCTACCATACTTTCAGTAATCCACTCTTTTTTTATTCCTTTTCTCTGTTATTTCTCCAACTTCTTCCTCTAAAGCCTTCAGCATCATATTTTGAATAGCATCCCATTCCTCTGTTATCTCATGGTTCTTCTTTAAGTTGTATAGTTTATTATCCACATTTTCAGCATACACTTTTTGAGTATTTTCATTCTTCAGCTTTCCAATATCCCATTTTCTCATCTGTTGTCGTTTTCCAACATGCTTCAGCCTTGTTTGTACATCACATAGACCACAAGCAAGTTGTGGTCTGGGTCAGCGTCGGCTCCTGGGAATGTTTTGGCATTCTTGACACTGTTTTTGAATCTTTGGTTTACAATAATAAAATCTATCTTATGTCTAGCAATATCTCCCGGTGCCTTCCATGTATATATCCTACGTGGATGGTTTCTAAACCACGTATTAGCTATCCAAAGGTCCAAACGTTCTCAAAATTCTATCAATTTTTCTCCTCTTTCGTTTCTCTTTCCAAGTCCATGTTCTCCGACATTTCTCTCTTCCTTTTTATTTTTTTTTATTTTTTTCTCAATGCCCCCACAAATATCCAACATTGGACAATTATAGTGATGGGCTTCAACATTAACAATGGACGAAACACACACGACCATTCCCTAACCGGAAAAATCCGACTAGCCAGGATTCGAACCTGGGAGCGCTAGCGTGCTAGTTCGCTAACCACTCCGCCACCGCGGCCGGTAAACCGCGGTTTTCCCACTATACTATTCCAATCTCCCGTCATTATTGTTCTCACTTGTCCTTTCCCGTTTTCTTCATAAACTGCCTCTATCTGCTCATATATCTGGTCTACCAGATCTTCATCCGCTGCTGATGTAGGCATGTAAACCTGAATAATGAAGGAGTCAGCTGGTTCACTCCGCAGTCTAATTGCTAAAACTCTATCACTTACTGGAATAACCTTCACTATCTTTTCATCCAGATGTTTTTTATATATGAACCCTACCCCACTAGATTATGAGGACACCAGGAAAGCATCAAATCTCTATAACATAATTCTCAACAATAGATATGTTTTCGTAATTGACTGCAACTGCTTCACTTAACCTCTGTGTTAATTATAACTTTCATCAAAGTTTGGAGAATGTTTTTATATGCGCATAAATCGTTATAATAAACGTTTTAAATGTCTATTTTTAATAAAATTACTATTCTCTATTTTTGCTATTCTTCATCTAAGTTATTCGTATTGAGTAGTGTGCCGTGAAGTAATTCCTGAGAACATTTCTTAATTTAAACTTTGATTAGAATGTAAACTACGTTTTCAATTATACTTACATTAGAGTCGGCTCATATTTTAACACTATATAAACCTGGTAAAGGCTTTTAAATTCAATTCAGCCAAGTTAAATCTCATGTTCTCGTCTCAGTACATCCATATATGTAATCATGCTTCCCGTATAATTTAAGACTTCATGGATTGATCGGTTCAAATTTACGTTGCTATCAATAAAATTTAGGTTACTACAACAAGCTCCATTGTTTCTTCGAGGGAATAAAAAGTGACACCATACCTTCGGCTTTTTTATAACTTATGTTGATCAAAATTCGAATTTCGGAATCAAAAGATTATTATGACCTGTAGCTTCTATTCAGGGGTACTATGCCCTATCTTTCCGAAACGAACGGAATGAGTAAACCCAGAATTCCGAAGAAGCCTCTCCGTAACGACCGGAATTAAAATTCCGTGATACTGCGTATGCCATATCTAGAGGTGGGAACAATCGAATAAAAATATTCGAATCATTCGATTGTTCGCTTCGATCGAATTATTCGAATAAAGTGTTTCAAAACCGAATATCTTCAATCGAATGATTTTATTCGAATAATTTCAATCGAATGATTCTATCCGAATAACTTCAATCGAATAATTCTATACGAATAATTTCAATCGAATGATTCTATCCGAATAATTTCAATCGCATGATTCTATCCGAATAACTTCAATCGAATGATTCTATTCGAATAACTTTATTCGATAGTTCTATTCGGTTTTTGTTTCGCTTCTCTTCAACAAGGGAGTATCCGAAAGAATTCATTCGGCTTTCTGGGCTTTCTGCTTGTTTACTCTCCGCGCGGTCAAGAGGAGAGGATCGTGGGCTCTTGAGGGTTGCATCATCTACTGCGAGGGAAGTCCCTGAGAGACCCAAATGTTGATGGAGAAGATTTCCATCAGTGCCAACTCTGAAGATAATGCAAAGCAGAAGTCCAGTAATTACAAAGCTTGAAAATATCACTGTAGTGATGGAGTTCTTCTTAATCTCAGTAATAACAAAACCTGCTTCTTAAGCTGCTCGCCTGAAACAGTAAATTTCTCTGGGAAAAACCAGGGTTAATGGGACAGGGGAGGAGATCCGGAGAAACGGCGTTGCTTGGTAGTCGGTGTGGAGAGTTTGGTGAAAGACAGTTTGGGGAGTGAGGAAGACGGCAGTAGAGTTGTTTATTTTGTGCTAGTTGCCTTTTTGGTTGAGGTTATTCGTCCTTCTTTATCAAGCCCCCAGGGCAAGAACCCCATACCCGCGAGGACCTGAGCCCTAGGCAAGCAGGTGGTGGCAGCTTCGCGCAACAGTACCGCCCGAGCGTCGCGACAATGCCGAGACGGAATAAATCACGTGTGTGGAATTACTTCAGTAAGAAGGATAAAAAGGTAGCTGTTTGTGACCTCTGCC
>KZ312447.1:581650-606284 GCA_000376725.2 Ladona fulva | reverse complement strand
CCCCCCCCCTCTGACACTGTTGTCAGAGTGCACTGTGAAGTCCTCAGCACAGTTAGTTCCTAAATCTCCCGCTCCGGTACGTCGTGAGGTGTTGTGTTAATTTTGACCAGCACTGTACATGAAAAAATTTCCGAAAAATGTAAGAAAAACTGTTGAATGCATTCTTATGGGAAAATAGCCGTTTTTGGGGCCTCCTAGAATCGACCCTATGATGAATAGGATGGATGTCTGCTTTTTTTCCATAGTGCCGTCCCATGTTCACCCACGTTGTTTCGTCTCCTCTTTCCTGCTGTAGTGGCAGCGTAAAGGATTAGGTGGCTCTTAAATATTTTTCGCCCAAAAGAAACGGGAAAGGATCTCTGCTGTTATTACAGGGTGCGGTATTACATAGGTTTAACTCTTAAAATGGCCCTTATCTACTATGTACATTATTTACAATTTTGGAGGTAGCCAAGTAGTCCAAGTGTTTTGCCCAAGAAGATGGAAAATNTGACGTATTTTAATAAAAAAAATTCATTCTCCTAATGCTGTACACTAGTTTAAAATCGGAATGTAAATTTTACGAATTTCGTTAAGACGCCAAAAAGGGTATTTTCTGTTCACATTCACAAAAAAGACCCACTCGTAACACTTTCTAATTCTCTTTACAAGAATGAACATGTTTTATGTCCTCTAAAAATTTAGCCTTGATTTTTCATCGCAGGCATATAATCACTAAAAATAGGAATGAATGTGATGATGTTGCTATGGAAACTTCATTATATTCATTCGTCATATATATATATCTCTTTATATAGACGCTTCTTCGGATCGAAGCGTCGAACCTAGGATCATTTAGGGAACAGTCTCTTCAGTACGCGGTTGAGAACTACTTCCTGCAGTTACACGGCACTACTCAGATATTACAATAGTTTTGCTGTATATGATGCCGTTACTGAGATAGAAGGGGGGCAGTTCTCAATTATATAGAAAGATAATTATTCTCGTTATAAATGAAGTGTGTTCTTCATGTGTAAAAATTTATTTTTCTATACCGATTTATTGTAAAGAGTAGATAAATATTCTACCCAAAATGGTGCGTTCCCAATTGACTATTTCACAAGAGGAGTATTTTACTATTTTATTTAGCACATAGGCTGAGCGTGGCCCCACGACGTCTGTGTGTGCGGAGATGTCGAAACGTACGTATTAGTCTTTTCTATAATTTTTATGTCTTACCGTTTGGCCCAATTGGCCACGTAAAATGGCCCTCAAACGAATTTTTTTTGCTTAATATTATTCGAAAGACAATGCGACGTAGCTGTTTTTAGAATTACCAACCGCTTTCCATCGAAAACAAACTGTGATCGTCAAACATCGCTCTTAAAGGAGTTTCAGACAATGGGCTTGCGTTTACACAATGTGCCCAGCCTGCCATCTGCCAGGATACAAACCTAATTTTCCGCCCCTTAAAATGAAATACCAAAATCACGCATTCCCTGCTTTGCTATATCGTAAGAAAAACCTTTGTTTGGACATCGTTCCCCAGCTTACATTGATCACACAACATCAGTAACTCTTAATTATGCATATTCTGTATGTTGCTATAGTGAATGGTAACTACGTGTTAACAGTTGACTTTACTTTTGAATATGTAACAGTTTCCGGAAGTGTGAATACAGCACTCAAAGCTATTTGCAAATTAGGAAAGACTCCGATCAAATCTCTAGAATATATGTATTCCAAAACCTGAAGGGGATTTATTCTTGGTACCAGAAAATCATTGATTGATTCCAATTCTTCGATTAAATCCACTGCACAATTATTATTTATTTTGCAAAAATTCCACTACTAAAGTTCCTTTCCTATTACCAGTAGCAGTTCCACAAAGTGAAAGCTTCTTTGATTATTTTTATTATTTATTTGTTTGTAATGACGTTGCAATTTGGCAACGCTGGAGGGGAATATAACAAAAGTTAATATTGATATTAATTGCCTGGCATTCGCCCATAGACGGGAGGGAAACCATCCCAAAAACCCCTTAGTAGGCAATATCCCTTCCTCGTCTTGCGTTGTCCATAATTCTTTCCTTTAAATGTTGGCCAATCCTTAATTTCACATCATAATCTTTCCTGGATACTTCGTGTGAATCATACAGAAAGCAACAAATAATGTCCTTGTAATAGTAATAATGGTTGGCTTCTATTGCCGCAGCCCGGGTGCGGCACACCCCTTGCACCCACAGCTCCCCATTAAGATGCCGGGACGCCCACTCATGTATTCCGATATCGATTGATATTTCATTTTCCGCCGAGGACATTGAATACATTCGCGAATGGTCTGATTTTTGTCGAATTATTTTGTGTGCGCGATTGAATACTTACCAAACGAATCTCAGGTGCTGGGGGTTTTTATCTCCCAAATTAAAGGATACAACTTGCTTCTTGTTGGCGATTTGGTTTAGGGTAACCGAGGAAATTAAAAGTTCTACTTGTCAGTGATCAAGGTTTTTTATTTTCTCTAGTTTGATAATTACACATTAGAATTTATCTTTGTAGCCTTGCCTTGTTCCATTTTCACAAAATTTCAGAATCGTTTCACTGATCGTACATTTTTAATTACTAACCATTCGAAAATATATACCGTCGAAAAGGTTTATTGCATTCTCGTTTAATTTATTTCGAAATTCAGTAATTTCACTTTGGAATTGAAAGAACGGTTAAGTTGATACTCATCTTGTAAAATTAGTCCAAAGTTCGATCTGAAAAGTTTGAATTATGTTTCATAAAAAGGAGAGGGCAATTCCTTAATACGACATAATGCTCTTTTTTCAATTTTTCCCGACCAGATATACATAAATATTGAATTTGGTAATGTCGAAGTCAGTCTCAGAGAGAAAATGGAATGTCAGAAGACGACTGCCTTCAAACTGAAATACTGCGATCACTCTCTTTAATTACAAGAAAAACAAGGTATATATGCTCGAGGCATCACACTTTATGAAGCGCATAACAAGTAAAATAACGTAATATTCACCAATAAAGACTTTTGTACTTGAATGAATAACAGGGCTGCCATTGAAATGAATTTTGTACTCTACAAATTAACAGATCGAAAACACTACAAACGTGACATTTGTCGAATCTTCCGCTGTTAAGTCCTTAGCAACACATTTCCATCTCCAAATTCCACATTTATCGAAGCAAGGACATGGCATCTTAAAATGGACCGTTATATTTTCGGTTTATAAACCGAAACGATCTAAAAATTATGATTTCTGAAAAGATTGAATGGAACAAAAATGTATAAAGGAGTCATCATCATTGTCGTCCAACGGAGAACATTTAATAATGAAAACGAGGAAATAGAACCGAAAACTGTGAACTCCGTTATCAATTTCATTTAAATTTTTGATTCGCATTAAATGTCGAGGGATTTTCTTTACTAAATTAAACGTTATAGGGAAGTCTGGAAGGGTATCTTCCATTGCATTTTGTTCGGTAATCGATTTAATTCGCGCGAAAATTTCGTTTGTTATTCGTTACAGCTGCTAACCGGAATGACCTTTCAATTTATCGAAATTCAGTTCAGTTAAGCACGGCCTTTGATGATCTGCGCGAAATAAGGAATTTCAGAGTTATCGTATTCGATTATATCGGAGAGAAAAGAAGTTTGGTTCGATGGGTCTCTTTCTAAGACAACCGAATGAAATATTAATACCGATGCTCGTTATTCTGGCAAAAAGTAAAATATTTAAGAAAAGATTACTGTCTGACAAGGCACATGGACATTTCTCAGCCAAAGTGAATTTATCCTAATGGAAAAAATATCGAAAATAAGGTGGGAAAAAAGCAAAGGACACTGTTTAAATGCTTCTGATTTACACGAGCGCGAATGGCGATCCTGTTTCTGGCAGTTGTTAATGTCCAATCTATGAAATTGAAATGTCTCCCCTTTTCACTTTCAATTTACATTTAAAATTTCAGAAGGATTCCAGTGAGTCTGATTGCATTAAAATGTATAAAAAATCTAAATTATAAAATTGGGTGGAGTCGGAATGTCCCAATGTTTTTGATTGAAAGCGGGACGAAATTAACAATTTGTCCGCTTCAAATGTGTATTCGCATGGGAATCATTGTTTCCAAATTAGCATCTGAACAGTGTCCTTAATTTTTCGATCTCCACCACCTATGAATTGTGCGCATATCACCAAATGACTTTTTCTGCTGCTAATTTTGTATTCCATTATTTTGGCTTAAAAACTTCCATCGGTTTTCTGTACTGTACAAAAAGTTAATTCCCCCTTTAATTACGTGTAAAAATAACGACTCTTTGTATTAAAAAGGAACAGCCTGAAAGGTTTTCTGTGTCAAATACGTGTTCGAATTACTTCTTCTGGTCTTCTTTGATTCTTTTGTCACTCCGTTTCCACGTGGCGTTTAGATTACCCCAAGGCGCATGCGCAAAAATGGATTCTAGGCCGATTGGCTGAAGGTTTTCTTAAAATTTTGGAAACAAACTGTTTCATTCGTTTGGTGAAGATCAACATGTCACTGCCAAAGTAACCTATTGATAATGAAGGTCCAACGGATTTAAACTCCTCCGATCGCGGAAGAGGCAATTTTCTCGTACAGTGAAATTAAAATCTCACGGCCAGAATTCCTTAGCGGCTGGCGAACAGCAAGTGTATGGTGTGTGTGTATGTATGTATGTATATATATATAATCATCATCAGCCATTTTCAATCCGACATCGGATGTAGNTATATATATATTAGTGGACGTTTTCTCAAAATACAACAACTGTGATCAATATGTGATCATTCATGCGAGGGGACACTATGGTTTATCCTGAGAACGGAACTTACGTCAATCATGGATTGGGGAATTACAGATTCGCCCCGTTAAAGAGCGGATTTTATATTTTTTTCGGAGGAAACGCAAAAAATCTACGAACGGCAAGAAAACTCGACGTGCAGCCAACCGAACGCGCCTTGAAATAATCTCGAAAGGACGCAGTTAATTCATATAAATCGACCTACGCTCTTTCCTCATTTGACCGACACTCCAATACGCAATCGACGACGTCATATTCACGTCGGCCGAATCTTTATCAACGTTTTAATAATACTGATTCGCTTTCAAGTCTTCCGTGACATTTTTGGCGTAAGGCAATTACTTAATACTGGAAAAACAAATATATTACGAGATAAACATGTCACCGGTGTCGAAGTACTGGAGTGTCGGTTCCACGACTGAGGGCCAAGCGATCTGTGGAATGCTCTTGTGCTTTAATAGCGTCTGCCTGGAATGAAGTAGGCAAGCCCAATGGAATGTTCTCTAACATGATGAAAACAATGTTTTTAAATACATATTTATATTATCGCCGTCATCATTAATCGAATGATTTGACTTTAGAAGTACATGCATACACAGACATTCACATAAAAATTTCAAGCACTTTGATTAAAACGTACTCTCAGCTAAGACATATTGTTTCTTAAGACGAATCTTATATAGGATATTTACAGGTACAGACTATGGAATATATATTACAGCTCTCCGTCATATCGGAGAGGGGCTTATTTACATGAAACGCTCCAGAGGACCAAATACAGTGAAATCTTGCATTTCAAACACCCGGGGATGATGAACTTTCACTTCACTAAAGCTATAGACGCGCTTCAAACACCCTTAAAATAAGAAAATAATCCTATAAAACGTTAAGGCATTCCAGTTAGAAATTTGGGATGCGAGCATCTAGCTTCTTTCGTTTCTTACTATTGAGGGAAGATCACGACAAGTTCTGCGTAAAATATTTGATACTTGATCGATTGGTTTTCCCTAAGAAAAGCTTTCAGTCGGAGTTTCGAGGCCACGAGTATGAGCTTGTGGAATTTGCAGAAATTCGCATAGCATTTTTCTACCACAACGATTTATTTAAAGATTTTCCCGTTGCTTGAACATGCGGCACCATCTAGCCCGTGTCACGTGATCAAATTCTGCTGGTTGCATTGTTACGTCCAGGTTATTGTGTCCACAATCACCTAAGAAGTATACGAAAGGATTTGATGTCCCAGCGCTTAGTTTGATTCTTTGATAACATAAGTTAGGGGACTTTGGAAACGCCATGGGAAAATGCGTCGATCAATTGTCTTCTTTTAAATTAAGTAAAAGAATTTGAAATAATTGAAAGACGGATTGGATAGAAGAATTGCGAAGGCAGGCGCGATCTAAAGAGATTACAGGAAACCATGATCTGCAAAATTTATAACTGTTTCCATATTTTAAGATTAGTTTTAGCGGAAAATCTCTGTTATTTAACATTCTTACTCGAGCATTTGATCCTGTGAGACGGGTATCAAAACATTTCAGTTCTGTTGGAAGAGAATAAATAGAGAGGCGACGAGAATACTGATCTGTTCAACAGTCTCCTAGCTGATTGCATCACAATTGGACCTTAATTGGCTAATGAATCAAGATTTCACAGAAATGGTTGGACCGGAAGTGACGGACCAGAAATTAATCTCTTCTTGCGCTGTTTCACCTTCGCGACGAAGCCTGGACTATCATTAAAATTGGCTTTTTAAAAAGCGTAAACTAAGGAAGTGGAGGACGGACGAGGGCTTCTACGTGATGAGAAGAGAAGCGAGGAGGGCCGATAGCGCTGCCACCTTTAGGCGACCGGCCGACGAGGAATCCCACTCCTTGGCTGGCTCCATCATGCTGTGTGCCTCCTCTTCTTGAACGGACTCTGCCGGCGTCGGGGCCTCCGGTTCCCTCGTGGTGCTGGATGTGCTGGTGGGAGGTTCGGTGGTGGTGGTGGTGGTCGTGGTGGTGGTGGGCACGAGAGAGAAGTCGATGAGGAAGTAGGCTGGCCCCACCACGACTTTGACATCCCTCAGCTCGACCCTTCTCCGCGACCCACTCACCGGTCTGCTCATCTGCTTCTCGTCTGCGAAGTAAGCCACTAAATTGCCAGTATAAGGAGTCTCGACCTCCGTCCTGTTGGCGACGACGCTCACGTTGGCTGCAGTTCCCGGAAGGAGCTTCGCCTCGACCCTCTGTACCTCCTGCTTCGATCCTCTCTCCTCCAGGCCCCATTGGAACGTTTCCACTCCACCACCTCCTTCCTTGTCTTCATCTCCCTTGGCGACCACCGCCGTGGGCAGACCCTTCAGCATCGCCTTCCCTTGTCCCCAGTACACTGAGTAATCCGAAGTGAAGGTGAGAACGGTGTCCACTAAAGACTCTTCTCCATCTCCTCCCTGCGCTTCCTCGTTCCTCAGTTGTCCAGTCGTCAGGACCACCTCCGTTCTCCTCACCTTGCTTCTCAACCGGTTGAACTTGAGTCCGGACAGCTCGTAACTCACCGGTTCTGTCTCTACCAGGACCTGTCCGTCAGTGTAATGTTTCTCGACCTCGTCCGTGACTTCGTGGGCATCTCTGCGCCCGTCCTTGGGCCTTTCTTCAGGTTTCTCCGCAACTGAAATCCTCCCCATCCCCTCCGTCGTATCCAGCTTACCCACCAAGTAGTGGCTCCTGTTATCTGCGCCATGAACTTTGGTTGCCCTGCGAGCCACGTAGTACAGCTTAGAGTCCCCACCACCCACAGCTCCCTCTGGCACGTACGTGCTTCGGTTCCAGTGGACCCAGGTGAGCCTCCCTCCTTTCTCCTCGTTCTGCAGCACTTCGTATCTGTCGATGGCGTACACGTGGCCCAGAAGGGACACGTGGCAGGCCTTGGAGT
Source organism: Ladona fulva (assembly GCA_000376725.2). Classification (NCBI taxonomy): domain Eukaryota; kingdom Metazoa; phylum Arthropoda; class Insecta; order Odonata; family Libellulidae; genus Ladona; species Ladona fulva. The sequence goes on along the minus strand of KZ312447.1, from coordinate 598,556 downwards.
TGGAGCCCAGCCTCCCCGGCACCCACGCCCCGTTGTGCCTCGCTCGGCACACGTACACATTCTCATCCTCTACTTCCTCGTCGCCTTCTTTGAGTTTCTTTTCCACGGAGCCCAACACGGCATCCTCCGGCTTGCTGCCCGATTCCCCCGTCACCCACCGCAGTGTGCTCGAAGTCACCATTTGGTTGTACTTGGATCGGATGTGGACGCTGTCATCCAGCCTCGCGCTCCCCACCAATAAAAGCAGAAGCAATACCAGTTCCATGACGGCTGCCTCGTCTGCAAAAGAAACAAAGTTCAGATTCGTTCGCTTAAGGTTATTTACAATTGAGCCACTATTAGTTAATATTTCAGCGATTCCTTGCTGAATATTTGAAAATGCATTCGAAGGACATCTCCTTGAGAGTGTTCACCTTTAGCGGTGCGGATATTTGTTCATCGTAAACATTCATTTTACAGTCCATGGGAGTGTTCGCACTGTAATGATCAAGAAGTATTGAATATAATTCAACCGGCTTTGGTTTTTATCCGTCCATCATCCTGATAACAAATATATAGGACGTAGTGCTTCTTCGGGGAATTTCCTATAGGATTATAGGATATTAGAATTATCCTTTCTATAGCCGCCGTCTGAGCAGCCTCGTTGTCGCACTGGCGATACGTAGTGCAAACGGCGTCATTTCAAGGCAAGATGGCTCAAGTGGCCACCCGGAAAGACCCGGGATCGAGTCCTGCTCCGGTCAGACTTTTTTCATGTCCGTTTATAATTTGGAATATTCTTAGCAGCACGAATTTCCGTGTAAATCCCTATCCCTGTGATTCTTATTTAACATCGTCCTCTGGGTATTGGTCATACTCAACCTTTATTCTTTCAGAGTTCTAAAATAGGGTGCGATGAGATGGGGCATCTTTCATACCCCATTTATTATTTCAGAAAAGGGTATTTCATAATCAGCAAATGTGGCAGTTCGTAAGGGTTCGTGTGGACACCTCTCATTAAGGGATTGTACCGAATTGGAGACAAAATAACCTTCAGAGAAAGTGCGATATAATACGCAAGAAAATCACTACTGCATTTTTTTATTTTTAGAACTTCGAATTCCCTGCTAACAGCCTTTCGGCGTGTGTCAACGTATTTTCATTTAATTTTACATTTGGTAAAGTTCCAGCTTTACTAAATATAAAAAAATAAACCCCCTTTGCCTTCGGTGAAAGCGGTCCCGGGTTCAACTCCCAGAGGGGGGCAAAATTTATCGGTAGCATCGTGATGAGCATTCAGGTAGCTCTCTGAATCGAGACAATTTTTTGACTTTTTGCATGCGTGTTCATCTGGAGGAAGAAATCCTATTCTTGTATTCCAAGTCCGAGATAGAGACTCCTTCAAATGGATGCTGCGACTCACTTTAAGCTCCTTTTTTAGGATTTGTTCGAAATCTTATTACAGGTACTCTTTATAAAAATGACAGAAATGGTGAATTTAATAAAAAACAGGAAATAACTCGTTGAATGAAAAAAACAGAAGTGTCCGAATTTGTGAGAAATGAGGGGCGAAAGCGAATTCAAGATCGTGTTGTAATGTTTACCCGCAATTGTTATGATTTTTAATCTCGTGAAAATAAAATAAGATCCATTAGTATGTAAAAAGTTCGTTTCGGTAGGAAATTGGTGTCATCTCGAGAAATGACTGTTTTTTCTACTGCAATTTGTCGTTTTCCTTTGAGAATTTCTACTGCAATTTGTCCTTTCCTTGGTGCGCCAAATGACGGCGGTCGCTCTTTTCTTTAGTTCGCGCAATAGTGACAGCAGTTGCCGGGCAACATTCGTCTTCCTGTGCCGGTCTTTTCAAACATTTTCTGTTCCTCTCTTTTGAGATTTTGGATGTGTGTTCGTGAATTATCCGTAAGAATTTATCGAAATCCTATTCTTATATTCCAAAGTCTCTTCCTATGAAACATGAAACGGTAGCATTTTTCAGATATGTCCTTTTTCTTTGAAATTTCTTTCGATGATGTATTAGCGCGCTATTTCTCAACTATAATAAATAAAAGTGAAACCAAAGTGTTTTTAGACGAAACACGGGAAGACATTTTAGTTAAAACTACGAATAAATACATCCGATGAATTAAAACAGTCCGGTATATCTCCCTCACTCCTCTCCTTCATAAGATAAGAGAATAGGTGTTGGCAAAGTGAGAAGTCTTTCCCTTCCTCATTGAGAATTGGAAATAGTTTTCCACGACCCTTTGAATAACACGATTTGTAGCATTTGGTAGTGAGTTTCGGCATCCTTATGTCTCATTAGCTTTGATATTATCACTCAGCAGTTCAGTATTCCAATATGTAGGAACGGTCAAACTTCAAAAAGAGACAAACTGTAAGAAAAGGAAAAGACGCGTAGTAATAAGGGAAACGCACGGCGGTTGATGAAGCGAATGAATGTGAATCGATTCGCTCATCAACTATTCGATTATACATTCGATACTACATTCGATAGAAATGTCTCAAGTGATCGTAAGGATCGAGTTTCTCTTTGCGAACGAGCCTTTTAATCACTTCAGAAAAATTTGCTCGGTTATGAATAATTTTGTTTCACTTTAGAGATAAGGCGAAAATAATCTGGAAAATATCCCGCTGAAGTTATTTCAGCGGTTAAATTCGTTATCTACAAGTTAAACTATTTGAAGGAAGCCAATCCGAAATGGATTCTCATGGCAGATTCTAATGGAAAAGGAGATCTCAGAGATTGGACACGAAATACGCAAGTACAAAATTAATTCAGAAAGCTTTTTTTAACCTCGATTTTCTTTCGGGTACAATTGTTATCTCCTCTTTCTCTTAGAAAACTAACGGTGGCTAGAGTCTGTTAAATTTATTTTGGCGGCTGAGGAGGAGGAAAAACAGGAAAAACATTTTTTCCTGTTTTTTTTTCTTTTATGGAAAAGTTACTTGCAAGTCAGTTGATTTTATGAATGAGGAGTTAGAAATGTTGCGTCTATTGGGGTGTGGGAAAGGAAACCAATCAAACATTTCATATTACTCATATTTGATTCGGAGTTAAATTATTGGAATTACCAGCAATCTCAGAGGCGCTTGTTATCTCCCTATAGTTCCGTGAGAAATCAGTCTCACCTCTATGTTGCCATTTATAACACTACTTTTCTTTCAAAACCGATATCGACCCCTTATGTACCTAAATATAATTGTTAAGGACCGATTCGAGGTTGAGGCCGGACTCAATTGAAAGCCAATTTTAAAATGTAAAATACTACAGGCAGTACTTAAGAAAGAAAACAATTTCTTACAAGTGTCAACACAGAGTTGAGAGAGAGAGAGAGAGACAGAACTCCGAGAGTTATAAATTTAAAAGAGTGCTGGAGGCATTCTCATATACGCACTCCAAAAGAAGACATGCAAACTGCTTTCGGCAATTGTACAAAGCGATGAATCCCAGCCGTTGGAATTTCGACGCTCAGTCGTATCTTCAAAAGCCAACAGAAAGCCTTAAATGGCTGTTTTGCTGAATCTCTGGTCAACAGCAGGGAAGCCCCGGTGGTGCGGCGGTCGACAGAAACGGGTCAAGTTCATCACCTGTGACAGTTGTGTGTGCGATAACTCAAGATGAACAATAAATCACTCCTTAATCACACTCATCTCAAATACTTCATATCACTGAGAGAGCGCGATTTAAGGAAATGAGGGGTAATGAATTTAACGGTGTCGGAGGGAGTAAAGGGAGAGAAAAATCGAATTTTATGTATGAAGAATAAAATCGATTGATATTTGTACAGAAGAATCGAAGAGAGGGCGTAAAGATGTCTTCATAGATTTATTTATGAATTCCGTATTTTGGGTCGGTTTGTTGGCCGTAATATTCCGAGGTCGTGTGTGGTTTAGAAGTTTAAGACTTTGGGAATTTGCTTTTTTGTCACTGATTGGAACTGCAAACAGTGGGGAAATTCCGATCCTCATTTTGGAATTTCCGATCGATAACAAGAGTGAGGTAAATATGCGACAAATTCATTATTTAAAAATAATTATTTATTTGAGGATTTTGTGGATTGATTTGGCCGAATCTCCGTTGGGGACAGCTATTTGTCTTATAATTTAGCGGAGAAAAACGGGGTTAAGAGTAATGCTGACAACGCATTCGGGGGTACTCCTTGGTTATCCATACAGCTCGGTTAATTTTCAGTACGATCCTTTCATTTCGAAGCATTTTTCTCTACAATTTGTACAAATTTAATTAATTCTTAATGTTTATTGGAAACGTACTCTGAATCGCAGCGAAAGACAATTCAACGACTTCAGATCAATCATGGCTGTTCAAATAAACACTTTGTGAGCGTCATTTAANCATATTTGATTCGGAGTTAAATTATTGGAATTACCAGCAATCTCAGAGGCGCTTGTTATCTCCCTATAGTTCCGTGAGAAATCAGTCTCACCTCTATGTTGCCATTTATAACACTACTTTTCTTTCAAAACCGATATCGACCCCTTATGTACCTAAATATAATTGTTAAGGACCGATTCGAGGTTGAGGCCGGACTCAATTGAAAGCCAATTTTAAAATGTAAAATACTACAGGCAGTACTTAAGAAAGAAAACAATTTCTTACAAGTGTCAACACAGAGTTGAGAGAGAGAGAGAGAGACAGAACTCCGAGAGTTATAAATTTAAAAGAGTGCTGGAGGCATTCTCATATACGCACTCCAAAAGAAGACATGCAAACTGCTTTTGGCAATTGTACAAAGCGATGAATCCCAGCCGTTGGAATTTCGACGCTCAGTCGTATCTTCAAAAGCCAACAGAAAGCCTTAAATGGCTGTTTTGCTGAATCTCTGGTCAACAGCAGGGAAGCCCCGGTGGTGCGGCGGTCGACAGAAACGGGTCAAGTTCATCACCTGTGACAGTTGTGTGTGCGATAACTCAAGATGAACAATAAATCACTCCTTAATCACACTCATCTCAAATACTTCATATCACTGAGAGAGCGCGATTTAAGGAAATGAGGGGTAATGAATTTAACGGTGTCGGAGGGAGTAAAGGGAGAGAAAAATCGAATTTTATGTATGAAGAATAAAATCGATTGATATTTGTACAGAAGAATCGAAGAGAGGGCGTAAAGATGTCTTCATAGATTTATTTATGAATTCCGTATTTTGGGTCGGTTTGTTGGCCGTAATATTCCGAGGTCGTGTGTGGTTTAGAAGTTTAAGACTTTGGGAATTTGCTTTTTTGTCACTGATTGGAACTGCAAACAGTGGGGAAATTCCGATCCTCATTTTGGAATTTCCGATCGATAACAAGAGTGAGGTAAATATGCGACAAATTCATTATTTAAAAATAATTATTTATTTGAGGATTTTGTGGATTGATTTGGCCGAATCTCCGTTGGGGACAGCTATTTGTCTTATAATTTAGCGGAGAAAAACGGGGTTAAGAGTAATGCTGACAACGCATTCGGGGGTACTCCTTGGTTATCCATACAGCTCGGTTAATTTTCAGTACGATCCTTTCATTTCGAAGCATTTTTCTCTACAATTTGTACAAATTTAATTAATTCTTAATGTTTATTGGAAACGTACTCTGAATCGCAGCGAAAGACAATTCAACGACTTCAGATCAATCATGGCTGTTCAAATAAACACTTTGTGAGCGTCATTTAAACACGGCTATTTAGTTTCTATACGTCATTCAGAGGGAGAGTGATATTTTGTATTTTAATTTTGTATTTTTTTAAAGGTGACATTACTATTTATATTTTCTTTCCCTTTTCATACTGTGTGTTGATATTTCTATTATATATTAGTGCTTACATTGTACCTGAATTGACTTCCTTTTTCCCTGATATTGAATTTAATGCGAGACTTATTAGTTCCGATTTCGCCCGAAAAATAAACTCATGTATAAGGGGCGTAGCTAGGAAATCCTTAAGAGGGCGTCAAAATGTTTAAACCAAGATAAGATGGGGTTGCGAATACTTCTGTCGGAGCCATACTTGCTTTGCTACTCCTTCATGAACACTAAACATGTGCCATGGATAATTGGGGCGGGTTAAGTGAAAGGAAAAACTCGGAGGAAGTAAGTTAAAGGAGTGCGTACGTGAACGTGAAACGAGGAAGTGAAGGACTGTGCATTCGATGGTCCGAGGCTCAGAGGCCCTCCAATGTTAAGAAAAGAGAGAACTTAATTTTTGTTGCTGCGTCAAACGCTGTCTTACAACGAATGTCACGTTCTTTAAGAATTCACGGCTTTTCCGCTACCTTACTGGTCTCTTAAGTGGTAAGTCACGGTGTCTCACTTTGTTAACCCGACTTTGTAATGAGAGATCTTTTCAATGTGAAGTGCCGAGGAAATCCTTAAGCGGTGGAAACGTATGTTTGCACCGTTTTAAGCGACCGTACGTGCGTACTTGTCGCTTATTAAAATGTTTAATTATGCATTCATTACTATAGGAGAAGATGCTCGTGGAAAAAGACCGAAAGTGAAAATTAAAAGCGATTCTCTGGAATTACGGACACAGTCGAATGCTCTTATAACAAAAAGAGGAACATTTCAGAAAAATTTGAAGGATCGATTTATACTCGACATAGAAATTGTGTTTTCGTCAAGTATTCGTTGATTATTCATCAGTACACCGTATTGGCCGTGTGGTGCTTCAGTTCGTGGAATTCGAATAAACAATTGTGTAGAATCAAAGGAGTTTAGTGTAGATTTACTCATTTCCCTAAACATGGAGCTGAAGAAGTAGTTCTGAATGGAGTGACAAATAACTCGAAGCATTTCAACTACTCATTGAAGGAACCATCGCCGTGAATGTAATGAAATTCAATTAAAACTGCTCTTTGGCGTATTTGTCGTCATCAATTGCGACATTTTCGGGGATTAGCGAGTCTGTGTTTCAAGGTCACTGGAAAATCAATCCGTTGAAACTCTGCTCACCAATTTGTATTTTCGTTCATCGATAACTCTTGACTTAGTGACGATATGGAAAACTATTGGCAGGCGATTACATCAACATATGTGCAAACCGCCTTTTGGGCGTGTTTGAGGGGGTGCGTGCACAATGATTCCTAATCGAGTACTATCACGTATCCTATACCTGAAATCTTTAAGCATCTGATCAAAGCGGTCAATTTATCGAGGACTCCAATAACGCATTTTATTTGAATTTATTGAGTACATTAAACCTTTGTTTAATTCTTTTTAAGGATTCCCATCCTGCGTCCTCAAGCATTTGAGTAACACTCACTGATTTTTTGTAACGATTTTTTACGAAACGCATCGCCTTTCGCTGTATGTTTTTAAATCTCAAATACAACACTTATCGGCAGGATCCCATACACTACATGCATATTCAAAGTGAGGCCTAACCAACGCAACTTTCTTCGCTCGAGGACTTTTTCTGCGCTCCTATTCTCTTCATGAATCAGTGTTTCTTAAGTGCTCATATATTACGAATGTGGGTACTCCATGTCAAGCTATTCGTGAAGGTTACCCCAAGATATTTCACCGATTCTACTGTTGATGATGTCTGTGAAGTTTTTCCTTCGCATGCTGTACGAGTAATCATCAGCCAGTGATTCTCTTTTGAAGATGATTAACACTGAACATTTTTTGTACGTTGAGCTGCCAATCATCACACCATTTTTTAATTCCGCCTCGAATTTAAACATTAAATATCACCTCATTTGTCTGACAGATCGCCTCAGAGTGGACGAACCGGGTTCATTGCCTCTTTCATCGATCTACTTCCAGTGACCAAATTTTAATTCATTTCAGTTGATTAATAAATATCTAAATCCAATCAGAGGTGATTAATTGTCGACTTCAGTAACGATAATTAATGGTTAAATTTACCTCAAAATTGACACAGCGATTTCTAAATCCAGCTTAATTCACGTCATTATGCCATTTTGATTATTGACCAGAATGGATCCATTCGAATAATAATTCGTTTTATTTGTTGAGATTCGGACGTTTATTTACTTAACTGTAACTTCATTCACTTTATTCAAATTCGACGTCTAATTGGAAGACGAGAGGAGAGATGAAATCGACCACATTTTGCACAACATTAATCCTCAGAAGAAAACCTTTTTTTTAGAGAAAAGTTTTATTTTCTGATGCAAATAGATAGTTCTTCTAATTCCATATATTCTAGGAGGAAACTTTTTGCTGAAATTTCTGCGTCGGCTGAGAATGCGAAGCTCTGAATCAATCGCAAGTATTTTATGAAAAGTGTGAGAAGAATGGAAATGAGAAATGAAGTCACAACGTAAGGAAGGAACGATTCGTATTGTTTTCCTCCATTTTCTATGCATTTACCGAATCAACGTCGAACGTGCCTTATCGAACATGCAGGTGGTTGCAAAATCCAGAAATTGTCTTCTGTGACAATGTCGCGTGGATTTGTCGAATGCAAGAATATTTATAAAGGCGTCATTTATTGTTTAAAATTGTGAAACACTTTTATAGCGAACTTACTTAAACGACGAAATGTAAAGCACGTCCTGAATTGGTAGATGTTGAGCCTCAAATATAGGGCGACTCATTAATTTGCGGCACATTAAATTGACGCGAGAAATGGTGGCAACGAAACTCTCTCTTATTTCTCGTGTAACAGCGAGCTGGGGGTGAAATACCGGGAAGACAGGGCCGGCAGGGCGTAAGCGAGAGACGCCACAGGGCACAGCTATTACTGGGGCTTAAAACTGCCTCTAACTAGAAAAAATTCCTCAGACGAAAACAGTTGACAGTTTAGGAAGTTGACAGTGACAAATTCTGGAGTTATGTGTTAAATGGTTAATTGTTAGAGGTATACATCGGTTTTTCTTTGAGAGAAATAACTTTGAGAATTGCAACGAATGCAGCGAAAATGAACGAACTGCGTCGTGTAATTGGAAAAAGAACTCCCATGAATAAGAGGATTTGAGTTGAATAAGGGATGATCCGTTTGTTGGCAACAGAGCTGGGAGATATCGGGGATGGATGCCCTCGGGGGGACAAGTGGCATCACATAACAAGAAAGCAAAAAATTAGGAGATGTGGAGAGCCAGGGATACTAAATGTCACTTGAGGTACAATGTCACTGAATTTAGAAAAAATATCGATCAAAAGCAGTCAACAAATTAAGTGGCTTCGGAGGGAATGACTCTAATATCGATTCCAGTTAAATGTATGACACGAATTGCGAGTCTTTCATGAAAATAATAAAGCGGTTTGATATGTACGCCAAGTAACATCTTGAGGCCAAAGTAACAGAACTCGCGAGATGGAGTGAAGAAAATTCTCCAAAAGACTGAAGAAGTCGCCAGACAAAGTCGCTCCGTTGGCTAGTGAGTGAGATGTTGGAAAAACGTGAGGAAGGAAAAGGCTCAGTTAACGGATCGCAGACGGGAAGGAATGTAAATAAGCGGGCTTGGTCCACGTACCTGCTGAGTCTCACTGCATAACTCCTCAATGAATCTCGCACTACGGCGATCGATACAATTGACACTCGCAATGAACGCCGTCTGAACGTCGCACTGAACACGGCTTCGTCGCTGCAATCGCAGACCTGTACTGCCCTCTCCCTCGCTCCTCTTTTCCCCGCTAAGCGGCTCCACCCTCGCCCCCACCGTCGATTCCTGGCGAGCGGCGCTGCGGTCGCTCAAGTAAGAAATGTGCCGACGCAATTTGGCGGGCGTCGAAAAGGCGTCCCTACATGGATGTCACTCGTCGGTCCAAAATTATATTCATGATGCGTAAAGGATTGCAACGGCTATTAAAGGATGCGACGACCTATTTCTCGTGAAGCGATTCGAATGTACGGGGCTGAGTTAAGTTTCTTAGAGTGGATAGTGAATGATCTGCACAGCCCTAGGTCCCGGGTTCGATTCCCGGTGGGAGCCTATGTGCGAAATTGCCTAAGCTGTCGAAGAACTTTTAACAAAACTACTACCAAGTACGCATTTGCGGCTCTTTTGTTAATGAGGTGCGAAGGAAAATGTCTTCCCTTAAATCTGTGCAATGAGAATGGTGAGTTTGAAGTGTCGCTAAATATTTAAGGACTTCAGTTGTGTACTGCCGATTATTGTTCTCCTGTTTGACTTCAAATTCTTCCAAATAATTTCTTTCTGTCTCCGGTATCGCCATTAGCCCTTTCACAACCTTAAATTAGAAAAAAATAGCACCTACCTTATCACCTCTCACTGAACGTCTAAAACTCAACGACCTTAATTTTTTTCAGAATACTGTTAAATACAGGACTGATTATTTGATTTCCGTTTTTCCCCTTCGAATCCGATTAAACTCTTTATTTCATTGTTCATTCAAATTTTCATCAATAAACGATCTACTGCTTGCCTGTACAACAGTATATTCCTTCATTACATCCATTTGTATGGCAATGGGTTGTGCCCGCACGTAGCTAACCTGTATTTTTATTCAAAACTGTAGGCGTACAATTAGTTTTATTCTTTATTTCTGCATTTTTATGATTTTTATTTATTTCTTTTAAATTTGCATATTTTTCAAAGGAATAACAAGTATGAAAAACAGCGACATGACTGGGACTCGAACTGACCTGCCACTTTCCGGGCAGCTATTCCTAAACAGTGTGGAATAGGCACGGTAGTCTAGTGGCTATAATACCTGCATGGAAAGTGGGAGACCTGGGTTCGAGTCCCAGTCACATCGCTATTTTTCACACTTGTTATTTCTTGGGATTTAGCCGCACAACTTTAATGTGCAATTTAACACCTTTACCTCAATACTTGCATATTTTTGTTGCATAATTTCATTGTTTTTATTCCATTGCAAAGACCTTTTGCTGTTTATGGTTTTTTTAATAAATAAAAATACGCTGGTGTTTCGGGCGAATTATCACGAAAGGAAAAGTAAGACCCCTCGCTTTAGAATCGAATGTGTCTATATTTTTCATTATAAGATCAGTGCTAGGACAAAATCGTTCGGTTTTACTAAGTTTCAAACTATCCGTGATTGAGCTTCGATATTAGTTTATAGAGGACTGCGTAGGGACTTTGGAGAGGAAATGCAACGACGGATCTCCTCATGTACTCATACTTCTGTTTGAGGCATCTAATCGGTCTAAATATTGGAAAATCGAAACTCAAACTGATGATCTTCTCGACAATCCTTAACCGATTCAAATGTATTTACGCGGAATATTTAAATATTGACATGAAATGTTCTTCCCCCTCAATTTTATAATCAAGTTTCGAATTTTGAATATGCTCGCCATTTCAATGTTCCATCTTTGAGGTGTGACTCCTTTGCATGGCCGTTGCCAGTGGACTTTCTGGAGTATACATTGCCTGTATTCCAGGGGGAGGCAAACTTATGCCCTAAATATAATAAACATGGAATCAGATTTATATTTAGGTACATTCCTTACGATTGGCGTGTGTCGCTGTAAATATTTAAACAATTACAATTTAAAGAGTTAAAGGAAAGGAAGGCGTCTTAGTAGATTGAAAACCTACGGAAAATCCCAAAGGAATAACAAGTGTGAAAAATAGCAACACGACTGGGACTCGAACCCAGGTCTCCCACTTTCCGGGCAGGTATTCTAACCACTGAACTACCGTGCCGCGTCTCTCTCACACTGTTACTTCCCATAACCTGGATTTTCTAAAACCCGTCTTGTCTACAACCGGGGTTTAAATACCCAGAACCCCCATTTGCTTCACCACTGACTCATTGACCACCTCAAGTTCAGATTCAAAAAGATCTCAGAATGAGGGGTGATAAAACACAAAACCTCTCCTTGGCTACGCTTCTGCCTTCGTATAATTGACGTACCGCTAAACCTAGAACGCATTACTTCAAAATGCGTAACGAAAATCGTCAGTCGGCACTTTTTCTATGGAATCCATTTTTAAATTTACACAAATATCCTGCAAGCCGCATTTCGGTGTGTGGTATGGGGTGGAAACACCATGCGTTCCAGTTACCTCTTTTGTTTATTGTTATCGTATCGGAAAGAATGACCCCCTAAAACGACTTGTCCGCATTTATACGCGAGATCTTTATTTATTTTTAATAATTTAAGTTCGTTTAGTAGTTTTACTTGGTTGAAGACCTTCAACTCTCCGTTCCGGAGAAGTGGCGGAAATATTTCCATGGACTGTTGTTTCATGACCTTTGGCCAAACATTTAATTATAAAATTATCAAATTTAAGTTTTTCATTTGTGGAGAAATAAGTTATTTCCGAATGAATCAAGAGAAGAATGTTTTACTCGGATTCGATTTCAGGAAAGATGACAAAGTCCTTTTTGATTCTGATTTAAACTCTTCATGACTGTGAATGACGAAGCAAAAGATCCTCTTCAATTCAAATTATCATATATATAAAAAGCAAATGTCTGTCTGTCCGTCCCCCTATTTATCTCAGAATCGGCTTGAACTAGAGATCTGAAACAAACTGCATTGTGTTTCTACGATGCTGAAGCCCCCAGGAAAACTATTTTCTTCTCTGTAAAGGCCCGGGTTAGAACCCAGGAGCACGTTGACGTCAGATGATCAATATATACACGGAATTAGGTTGATCTTTTAGGTGGTTAATGTATTTGATATAGTGCACTCGCTTCGCATAGAATCCATTACATAAACTGATGAAACATGTGAAAAACAATGAGAGATTTGTCATCTGTTTAGGGAAGAGCTAGTGAAAACACTAAATGAGAATATCTATAAAAATTTGGAGGACAAACAGAATTAAACGACTAAATATATAATTGAAAGGGAGGCAAATGAATCCCGCAGAGTAGGGAATAGTCGAGGACTGCAAGAGGAGAACGAAAACACGAAATACTAATGAAATTGTCTGCGATGGACTCTCCGAAGACGAGCGAATTCTTCAAATGGCGTTCCTTTATTTAAATACTGTTCAATTATTTCAGTAGCGCGCAGGAATGAATTAGAATTGATATAAATGCTGCAAAAATGTACGTGAACGCGCTGCAAGGTTTAAAATCCTGAATTTCGTTTCAGTTTAATCTTATTTCTGTTGCATTGCGCTTTTACACCGACAGAAGTACCGCCTTTCTGCGTGTGGCAAGCACCATGACTTTACTTCACTAAAGTTAAGTGAAGTACGAAACATCGTCTCACGATCGCTTCCGAATTCTCTCGCATTCAGCAAATCGCTTTTAGCCCTTCAATTAGAAAAATCCGAGACTCCGAATGCGTTTGTTATGAAATACGTATGAGGTGGTGACGCATGATCGTGCCTCGGAAAGAGGACGTTTTCTTGGGGAAATCAGAGACCGCCGAGCAAATACAGCTCATGAAAGGAATGACGTAAGTGCTTTTCTGCGAAGTTCTCTCTTTCCACGATAAGGAAAATAGAACTGTTCGGCAAAAACTCAATTCGCTATATACTGCATGGAATATATTTTCGTTGTATATAATATGCGCTGTGTCCGTATATCCCCCATCTATTATATAACGGTTTGTTGTAGAATTATGAGACATAGTGTTTCTACACTAGTGGTTGAAAGACTTCGGTTAACTATTCTCATCTCTGAGTAGTACACAAAATGATCATTTTTATGAATTCCATATATTGTTTCTTTTACAAAATTAAATTAGAAATAATGGTACTACAAATTTGAAACAAGTATTAAAGGAAAGGAAACTGATTATAGATTTATATTTGAGTCGTGAAATATTGATATGAATTACAAATTGTGAGATTTTTAGTAAAATAAATGAAAATGTCATAGAATTTTATAAACAATTGATCCCTCTGACTGGCAGTTGTTGAATTCATTTTCCCGAATACACGGCGTTCATATAAAACTAATGGTAGATAATGATGTCAGACTTACTCTTAACCTTTAGAAATATTATAGGAGTTGCCGTCAAAGTATAAACTCCCCTCACTAGAATTTTAATTTGTCCTTTCTGAGCGACTAAACACATACGAATTTATTTTGGGGCGAAATTGGGACTAATCAGTCCCTTCTTAATACACATTCCTAATAATAGGAATCTGTTCTGCTTTTCTTGAGTAAATCTACATTTACAGGTGCGCCTTTCGGTGTGTGGTAAGGGGTGCCTAACTCTCCTTCTCTAATCAGTTTACATCGCGTATCATAGTTTTATGTCGTGTAAATAACAACTGAATTTCTTGTCTCATTTGTTACATCGGCCGTTTGTTGTTTTCTTAAGAGTTGAGTTTTTGGCGTGGTACTTATTAGTTTTTTTCTGAACGGGCGCTAGTAATGTCACAAAGCAATTACGTTTGCAATAATTTATAATAATAAAATGTAATTTGACAACACTATGTAATACAATTTTTGTTTCAGGACAGTAAGTTTCATTTCCTGATTGCTAATGCCTCAAAAGTATATACAATGGTAACTATTTCCCACAAACTTTGCTTATGTAGGACAGTTACACTTTGAAATGTAGCTATTTCCAATTAAATAACAGGCAAAGTTGTCTTTTTGTTAACATAAATTCAGAAGAAAATTTAGAAGCCATATTGCGACAGAAAACGCCCATTTTAAAGGGTGAAGAAAAATGTGAAAAATTATGGTGGCGTTACCTCTGAACTATGACCTTCACAATTTCATCCAACAAGTTCCACTGCTTGACGTCAAAAGATCGGCATTGGACTTAGTGAGACCAAAATCTCCAATGAAGTCGTAGAGGACTTTTTGGAGGAAGTTTGGGTTTCTCTGAAATGCAACGCTCCCTAACTTGCTGCTGACCTCTAAAGATGGAAGAAGAGGAACTCATGGGTCTCAATATGTAAAAGTATTCAACGGAGCACTGTTTTTAATAAATTGTCCGCAGACATGGCAAAATTCGTCTGCCTCACTTATGCCTGGCATATACTGGCAGCCTCTTGGTTCGAAAAATGCATATATGTATCCTCTTAGGCAGCTGGAACTATACTGAACTAGTGCGTATAATGAACCTGTATTCATACTACTATTTATATTACAGGAAAGTTGTACAAAATAACTCAAAGTTTACTATGAACTTAATCTATCTGGAATGTTCCGGAAACAAGTCAATTTCAAAATATCATCGTCCTGATCATAAAGTTTGTGAGGAATAAATGCTATTTTGTATACTTTTGAGGCATGAGAAATTAGAAACTAACACATACATTTGCATAAATACCACGCAAACCGCCGTATGGCGTATGGCAGGGGGTGTCAACACACCAAAGTCCCTAATTATTCATCCTATTTACGCGTCTAATACTATCTGGAAAGAGAGACCAATAATAACTATCCGTTCGTGCAATAATCTCACGAAATTTTTTCGACTTCCACTATATCTCGTATATGCGTTTTAAATGATAAATTACTACTGAAAACGACCCCTAAATGTTTGTATCGACTCACGAATTCTAACGTTTGGAACGCGTGGAAATCTGCTCTTTTAAAGACATATAACGGACGTGGGGGCTTCGTGACTCTGAATGCATTCACCTTAAGCACTGCGGTTATTATTTTGTGATCTGATATTCCTTCATCTACGGATAATCTATGAACGAGATAAGGATGACTAGTGGCAAGTAGATCGAGAATATTGCCTTTNACTTGAAGTTAATGAAATGAGTTCGGGAATTTACGACTGACTCGTATGGAAAATTGACATACTGTAGGTCTCTTAAAAGTCCATGGCCCTCCCTCACTGCAGTTTTAGAAGGATGCGTGTTAGTCTGGTATAATCTTTTGTGATGTGAAAATCAAAATATCTGTCGTACTTTTTGCGTATAGTTTTTGGTTTGTTTATTGGTGTTATTAATCAGCATCTCTATTTTTTTGCACATACATTTTCTTCTTTAAGTTACACATTACATCAGATGACCTTTTTAGATCAAGCTTTAAGCTATCTTCAGTGCAGTACATCTAATTAGGTTCAATGGAGGAGAAATGTCGGCTGTGTACTGGGTAATTCAATCCTTTTGGACTCTCAAATCACGCTAGGAAAGCTCAAAAAATTTGCGTCGTGTGCTTTCATGGGTGCTTACTAAAGTGGGGAAAACGGAACTAGCCTCTGATAAAGGACTTAGAATTTGAGATGCCTGTCGGTCAAAAATTTCCAAGCCACCAGTAAGGAGTGAGTGTGAACATGAGGCAAATATTAGGGACGTATCATTCTAGAAATACCATCGATAGTGAAAATGAGTCTTCGGAGTTAGATAGAATTGAAGTCGTAACAAAGTTAAATGATAGCCTCGTTTCGTTAGGTGTCTATCCGACTGCGAAAAGGAAAATCCCACAACAGTCTTATTTATTTTCGAATCGAGAAATATTCCAACTCTATTGAAAAGCTTCCGAAAAATTCATTCATAGCAAGTGAACAATCTTCTTACCTAAAATACAGAAAGGAAAATTTACAGCCCTCAGAATGTTTGGTAATTTTAGACTTTTCTAAGAATTATTCCTTTGAGTTGCAGGATGCAATCCAAGGAGTTCATTGGAATAACACGCAAGCGACATTGCTCCCATTTGTAGTATATTATAGAAGTGACTTCGTTGTTGAGAGCTAGAGCTTTGTTGCTATTTCCGAGAGCTTAAAACATGACACAATAGCTGTCCATTTGTTCCAGCGCAACTTGATTTAATTCCTGAAGGAAGAGGTGGGGGAGATTTATAAAATTATATACTTTTCGGATGGAGCTAGTACTCAATATAAAAACAAAAAGAAATTCATAAATATGCCCTACCACGAAAAAGATATTGGAATCACAGCGGAGTGGCATTTCTTTGCCACGTCATGTGGTAAATGGCCTTACGATGGAATAGGTGGCACGCAGAAAGGACTGGTAGCTAAGGCAAGTCTTCGAAGGTTAGATAATCAAATCTCTACACCGAATGAACTATTTTTATGGGCGTCTGAAAATTAACATAGCATCAAAGTTCACTTCTT
>KZ312447.1:517586-544844 GCA_000376725.2 Ladona fulva | reverse complement strand
TATATATATAAAGTAAATGACTGTCCGTCTGTCCGCCCCCCCCCCTCTTTATCTCAGAAACGGCATGACTTAGAGACCTAAAACAAACTGCATTGTGTTTCTACGATTCTGAAACCCTCAGGAAAACTATTTTCATCTCTGTAAAGGCCCGGGTTCGAACACAGTAGCCCATAATACGTTTCCATAAGAGATGAACGTAAATTACGTTTTCATGACTTGCAGAGGTTGTTTCTTTTACAAAATTAAATTAGAAACAATGGTCCTACAAAATTGAGACAAGTGTCACAAGAAAGGAAAATAATCATAGAATCTTATTTTTGTCGCGAATCATTCATATAATTTCGAAATTGCGAGAACTTTGATAAAATAACGGAAAATTCGTAAACTTTTTTGGAAATAAACAACCTATCCCGAGACGACTAAGGCAATTGTTGAACATTGATTTCATGAGTTATCCCATTCTTTTCCTAAAACAATGTACGTAAAATAGGTTTTCGTTACCTGCAGAGGTGGTTTCTTTTACGAAACTAAATTAGAAACAATAGTCCTACGAAATTGAGAAAGTCACAAGTTTGAAAGGAATATAATCATATATGATTCTTATTTTATTACGTGAATTATTCATATAGATCCTAACTTTCGAGGATTTCGATAAAACACACGGAAATTTTCGTAAAAGTTTTGGGAAATAAACAACCCATCCCTTTGACGACTAAGGCCATTCATGAATTATCCCATATAAGTGCACGGTGTGCATCAAAGCTGTCTCCTATTCTGGAGTCGAACTGGGGATAAGAAAAAATACCCTATGAAATAATCACGCCCCCCTTCACGTGGGTGTTTTCCTGCAGGGTTTTAGTTTATTTTTTTCCTAAGTGCAGACTTAGGTTTTTTTAAAAACCCATATAGTAGTTCCTTCTTTTATTGCCTTCTTTTTAGTTTAACTCCCAATACCTCTTTCTTTCTATGTACAATGACTAAGGGTTAGATGTAAGAAGAGACTAATTAGTCTCAATCTCGCCCGTAAATAAAGACGATTTATTATTATTATTATTATTAAATATAATATAAGTTATTCCCTTCGTCTGTTAACCACATAGTCGAGTGCAGAGTGCATACGTAGTAGAAAAGAGTAGAAAACGTGGGGCGACGTGTACTCCTTATGTTAAGTGATCGCTGCCTGAGCACAAGGAATAGGCAAAGTACAGTGAGCGCCTACCTAATACCCTACCGTACCTAAGGTAGGGTTCACTGTACAGTGCCACCGGAAGGAATTGACGGATACTATTCGTCGAGAATTGGCTCATTCGATAGAATTGAGAATCAGCATTTCTCAGAATTTGTCCCGAATATTGGTGGAAGAGTTCTTAAAATAGTTGTTCAATGGGTTTGACTTGGGATGATTTTAAAAATCACTCTTATCTTTGCTTATGATCTTGAAATACGCTGAAATAGGAAAACTAGGCCGTCGCCTTTCGCAAAACGTGTTTTTCTTTCTTTAGGCGAGCGACTGAATCGCCCGCCGTCTTTACGATTATTCTCATATCTTTATAACTGTCATCATTGCCCCGGAGCGCATTTCGTTACGCTGTTTTACCACATCCATCGACATTTGCATCGCCTTTTGAATTCGCGGTTTGAAAGATCCCACACACACATCCGCAGATTATAAATGAAATCTAATTAAAGTGAAGTGCCATCGCATTTTACTCTCTTGCTGCAAATACACGCTTTATGAAGCCGTGTATTTTAATTGCTTTGTCGTTCATTTCTACGCGTGATTCAGCTACCATTATCTCAGTTATTCGCCAGCGTGAGATCTTAAAATAAATCTACGACATTCACGTTTATTCCAGTAATTTTTTTATTAGTAAACTGACGCTTTCTTTCGATTAGGTTCAGAAAAACGGAGGTTCAATTGCGCAGGGTGACGATCCACCACCCGCTTTTGTTATGCGAGACAAAATTATCTAAAGGTGGGGTCTTTCAATTGGGAAAATGAGACACACTTTGCGACCATCTGAAAAGAAAATGCTCATAATAGACGCAAAATACTGAGCCAGAAATAGAATCAGTATCAATAAGAAGAGCAACTGAGTCATTGGAAAGGCTCAGAGAAGAACTTATCAATTGAATCAGTTTCTTAAAATTCAATGAGCTTATTTAAGGCAGAGGGAGCGATAAAAAGATATTGGAATAAATGGAGAGGAATTAATTTGAAGTTAATAAATACCTTCCCCTGTTAGGCCAACTTTGAAAATATTCAGGACGACACGGAAGATGCAACTATAATTGGCCCAGCCATTAAAGAATCCATTAATATAAAGAAATAGAAGTGATTTACGTCACGATTAAGACTAAGGGTCTCTCGATAGCCAAGTGGGCAACAATACTATCAATTAAAGATACCAAGTGGGCAACAATACTGAGCCAGAAATAGAATCAGTATCAATAAGAAGAGCAACTGAGTCATTGGAAAGGCTCAGAGAAGAACTTATCAATTAAACCTAAACTGAAATGTTACATAAAACATTGAAATGAAAAAGGAAAACACTTCTGCAAATTAAAGGTCAAAACTTAAGTAACTAAGGGAATATAAAGAAAGAATAGTGGACGTACAGTTCAAGTAGCAATGTGTTGAAAGGCGCTCTGTCCTAAGGCCTCCAAAGTCGCGACACAACTGATATTCCAAATCAATGGCGCACATTTTTCAGACTCGATGTTGTCCTCCTTATCTTTCATTTGACCATTTCTAACGGTTCGAGTTAGCATTACCGATTCTTCAAAAACTTATCCCAAACTGATGAATTTCATTCGTGCATTCCTTCTAGCTGCCACATGGCGTTTCTCATCGGCGGGAAAATAGCGAACTTTCTCATTCGATAATAAGTTCGAGTTATCCGGAAAAAGCAGGCCGTCGAGTATAACGTTTCGGTTTTCGTTCCGATTCAACGAGAAAACCAAATTTCGGAACAGTCAGGTTCAGTCGACATGACTTTTGACTACTGAAATTTTGTTTCATTACCTCTAGCGTTTTTCATTTACATCGCGCAACCCTAAATTTTACAATACAATTGTAGAAACAGTAAGTTGCAAGACCTTAGACACGTTTAGTAAATTTCTCCATTTATATTTAAGTTAAATATGCATTTCTGGGAACCGAGAATTGGAAGAGAAAGATATAACGGTTATTTCTGTTTTCGGTTTCGAGTCGATGCCCTGGGAAAAAGAGAAAAATAGTAATTGTAATGTATTTAATAGCACCTGTCTTGCTATAGATTGAAGAAACCTCTAAGCCATAGCTTCCCAGCCATCACCCGGCTCATTCTGATAACGACCCATGAAGCTCTTACATTACGTCATTCACACTATTTGTGTTTGCAAGAAAACCCTTCGGAGGCCACCTCACCCTCGAGTGCTTTTGTCAAAGGGCAGAAAGTCGCTGTCGTGGCGATACCTTTTATTTGCAGGATTTCGCGCCTTCTCTTTGTGGCTAACTTTCGACTGATTGAAGAAGTGGCAATTCTATCGAGGGAACTGCCAATTTCCCCGCGTTGAAACAGTGGAAAAAGTAGCTTCAGTTGATTACTTCAAAAGTGGTGAAATGGGAGAAGACTCTTTAGGTAGTGAATTTCCGGACCACATACGTCTATGATGAATGAAATATGTCTATCCACTTATTTAGTATATCGTTTGTTTTTGTTTTGAAAACTGAAGAGAAAATACGTCACAAATTTGTACGAAAAATAAAATTTTAGTGAGTTAATGGCAATTTTCGTCGATTATATTTTTTACCTTGTTGTCAGTTAATAATTAATTCTTCCATTTTAGTATTAGTCGCAATCTCAGGAGCTTCAGTCTGCAAATAACATTTATAGTTGGTGGTTATTTCGGACTATCTCCGCTTTATTTATCTATATTTTTCTTTCGCTCTATTATTTGTGTTAAATCTTGGAAGAACGACATTATATTAGCTTGAATGCCTAATATCTTTCCTATGCAATGTCGGGCGTTTTCTGCTATTTAAATTTAACGATAGGATCTTAGGGTTGGTGAAATTAACACATATATGCGCAGAAATTGTCGCAAGAGTACATATGTCTGCGCTCATACTCTGACCTCAAGGATCAATGGTTGATTTAAAACACCTAAGTGGCAGTTAAAGAAAATTTAGTAATATTGGCAAGCAACTATTCAACATGTAAAGCAAAAATGACAAAAACTCCTTCTCTATGGGATACTCTGAAGTGTGAAAAGTGAAAAGCAGTGTGATGTGGGGGCAGTAGGAGTGCCAACTTCTTTTGACAGCCGTTGAACCACACCTATTATTTCTATCTCTTTTACTTCCCCTTGTTTGAAAGCGAATAATTGCAATGCACATATTCTCCATGCTTATGTTTGGCACTCTTTGGAACATCTTGTGAATGCACTCTTTGGAATAGTGCACTCATCTTGTGAATGCACTCTTTGGATTAAAGTGAATAGTGCACCGCTGTTTTAATCTCGAGGTCGATTGGGAAATAGTTGGATTAAGTACTAGAACTTAAGTCACTGCAGAAATATCATTACACCCTACCGGAATTTATACACCATAATGTTTACCTCAAATGGCAGCAGAACGGGTCTTAATTAGCCCCCCAACTGCGATTGACACCAACTTTTTGCCCTAAAATCAATTAGCTTCTCCAGTGCTCTGCGGAGAAAATGGCCAGAAGTAACCAACCGTCTCAGTGGTTTGCTGGTAAAACTGCCAATTTCCCGCAGAATATTGCATTTTGGTTATACCAGTTGCAAATTGGTATCACAAGGTAATCTACTTCCTCGAAGAGTACTGTATGAAAAACTTCTGTAGGTAATCTATTCATCTTTTGTAGAGCGAAACCTACCTGAAGGACCGATCAAAACCGAAAACTTCTGTGGGACCGAAAGTCTCTTCCATCGAACAGAGCTGCTTCACTTTGGACATCTAATCCTACTTCATTAGGCTCCATAATATCTTCGAGAGGTGGTCGAATTTGGATTTCGATTGGCATACCTTCATAATTCTACCAATTAATCCATCTTTCGTTTCTATTATATTTCATATGTTTTTCACAGATTTTCTGCAGCATTTTCACCGGTAAGTTTTTTGAGTCAATTCGCAGGTCTTTTAAGAAAGGTGGCGATTTCGTTGGTCTCTCGATGTTCTCAATATAATTAGTCAAATACGTGGGCGCAATTGCTATGTTTTGAAACACGAAGCTCATCTTACTCTGATTATTAATATTTCGATATTTTTAGACTTATTCATCTGCGACACCACTTTCTGGGATGAGAAAAGATACGGATTTTATTTTCATTGTTTTCGGCGAATTTACAACGTTTTATCAATTTTAATGTTCCGAATCGGAGAACACGAATATCTCTTATAAAAGCTAATCTTCGAAAGGACTTCCTTCGTAAATTGAGACGAAATTGCGATTTGTCTATTTGTGTGTGTGCTATTTTTAATGAATTTTTTTTATCTCCGAAGGGAAGATGTACGAATCTTGTGCTTAAGCATAATGTGAGCTTTCTTATGCATTCTTTTTTCGATATATTTGACAATTTTAGCATCTTTTAATGAAGTGTGAATTACGATGTTTTATGATATTATTTTGATGCATGTATTTTATTATATTCACTGTATTCTAGTACAACCCACTTCATTGCGTCAGCCTTAAGCGTTCAATAATTAATATTATTACTTACAGCATGACAAATGTCTACTATTGCATTCACTATCCAACATTTTTGCACCGAAAATGATCAATAAATAATAAAACGGAAGTTCTACTGTAATGAAGCAGTAATATGTAAGAGTATAAGAGAGCAAAGCGAAGAAGGAGCTTTATTTTTACTCTGTTGATGTTCCCACGAATTATGGTGGGAAATAGTTAGACCCGGAAATAAACGGTGTTTGCTTACATCCATTGTACATTGCAATATTGCATCCACAAAACATACTAAACACGAGCGGCAAATTTTAAATTTATAATATTTTATGGTGTAAGTTCTTCAGAAACCATTCACGTTTATTGTCCGCAGTGGAATCTTTTCCAAGTGTCAGATGAAAACACGACGCTCCCTGGTTTGATTTATGAGTGGTGTTTGGAAAAAAAGAAAAAATTTCAGTCACAAACGGTGGGCAAAAGATGTTTTATTCACATTCACAACAACAAGGCAGTGTTTTTTTAGAAATTAACTTGCCTTCCTCCTTGTACGTACTCCGAGTACAGAGAACCAAGTTTTTGAAATAAAAATATATTACTGATCACATTACTGATATCCTACTCACAGAGGATATGATAGTTTAAGTCTGGACTTTGCCCAAACCATTCCCATCCTAAACGCAGAATGTAGGCTCTGCTAAACCAGATTGTGCTTACACTGCTGAACAACCAACAGGGTTTTGAAGACTAGAATGCATTTCTCTTCGAAACTCTCAGGTCCGAGTAAACGCTCATATCTTGACACACATACCCACCTCGATCTTTTAAAATATTTTGCTAAGTTTGTACCTCAGGTCAGGCGTGTTAATGCAGGATCTCTTGTTATCTCTCCGTTTAAAACTGCTAAAAACAACAACAAATGCATATTGTGATGACTTTACAGAGTTCCATTTAAGCACGGGAAGGAAACCAACACTGAGGCACCCTAAGTAGTAAGAATTCATGATCTGCAACGCCTCCTTTAACAATTTCAAACTGTAATAACATTATTTAATGAGCTTATGGATAATGAGTTTCTTCCTCTTGAATCGGTATAGGCCCCCGATTCTGCTCGAGATAGAAAAAGAAAACCTATGATGCACATAAGCTGGTCAAGATACTATTTACTACAGCTCATCTTTAACGAAGCGCCCGCCAATTAAGGTTTGCGGGAGGAAGTCGGAGCGCCGAAGCTCCAAAACGATGTATAAGCTGGTTATTCTGCCTAAATGCAATGACAATCTGGGTTAGCGTGCTCCCATCCATCTGCTAGGATAAATAGACAAATAAAACTATTTAGAAATGCCCTTCCCACTGCCCGGCAGCGGGTCATAAGAACATTGATCAAGTACTTAAAAAACGTACTTCACACTCTTCGTCTCCATTGAGATTCATTCCACAGGATCCAGAGGATCGTCATGGTCCCTTTCTTGGTCATCTTCCAAAACGAACTTCCCCTATGCATTCCCCACTACCACACTAATGTGTGTCGTTCAAGTCTTTGATGGATTATGAGCAGGAAAATTAGTTTTAATCAAGGTTCAGGGCAAAGAGGATCACAGTTTCACATTCATTTACAGAACTAGGTTACAAATTTTAAGAGAGTATATTTTGAAAGGGAATTAAGTCGGAATCTTCCACTTCTCTTCACATTAACAGATTTCCATCTTGATGGATGTAAAAGAATGTTACAATCGCAAATATTCAATCTTAATTGCTTGTAAAGTGTCCTTGCAAACTATGCAGTGCAAAATGCTATCGACAGATTTTTTCTTGTTTACTTTTCTCTCCTTGGCATGCGTTTGGTGTTCGACGTAACCTCAGCTCTTTGAATATGCAGTTTCGTCTCACGTATTCAATGCCACTTACATCCGACAGAGTTCATTTCCTTCGAGGCAAGCCCTACGTGTAGTAGCAAGTGAACGAATGTGGTAACAGAAATATATCTGAAAGCGCTCATGCGCAATGGTGACGGCGAAAAATTTAACTATTCAATTTTTTTCCGTAGCTCTAAAGTGAGCGAGTCTCGTATTATTTTATTTCTTCCGATGCATCACAAAGAAACACCTGGTGTAGGAGCGCTGTCTCCGACAACGAAAAGCGGAATCATCTCAATCAAAAAAGAGAACGAAACGTAAAAAAGTAAAATGGAATACGAAATGCGGAATGTAAAGAAGCCTTTCTCCGGAACACGATCAAAATGAGTTGTAAGAAGAATTCTCAAAAACCAGTCTGAATTCAGCCGATAGAATCGCTGGAACATCCCACGGAATAATCATTCATTGAAATCATTGATTTGCGTTGTGTTTCGATCTGCAACAGAGTGTTTGTGACAGCGATCGGAAAAAAGGGAGGGGAAATGTGCGTGAAGGAGTGTCTTTTGGAAAAGGGAATATGTGTTGGAAGGAGTCCCGGAAAAGAAAGAAGAATGCTTCAGTCGCCCTCCGGCACCTCCGCCTCGCCCCTGCTCCTCTCGGCCGCGCCCTCCGGCACCTCCGCCTCCGTCAGCTCCTCTTCGCCCCCTACGCCGCTCCCCTCTGGGACCACCGCCTCCTCCCCATCGGACCCTCTGAGCCACCCCTTCGGCCGCAGAATGGCTCGGACAGTCTCGTATCGCCTCCGGAAGCCTAGCTTGGAGTAGAGGTTCTGAGAGGCGGAGTTCTCTGGTCGGATGACCACGAAGGGGATGTATCCTCGGGCGAGGACTGCGCTGGTCAGCCGGCGTGCCAGCAGAAGGCCGTACCCCCGACGGCGAAACGCCGGGAGGGTCTGCATGGAGAACATGGCGCCGTAGTAGCTCTGGACCATCCAGGCGGCGAGTTCGCCATCGGACGAGAAGACCCCAAAGGCGGGCAGGGCTCTAATGAGTCTCTCGAACACTTCCACCGACTCCATGTCGTTGGCCGGATACAGAGAGTGGATGGCCGCAGCGTGCTCTGGGCCGAGCTGACGGAGCTGAGCCTCAGCCAACAGACTGCAACAAAACCAAAAATAGCGTCACTTTGGGACGTCACTTGCAACGTGGGTCACACTTTAAGAGCTTGGAATTTCTACAACCCTGAGATTTTACCCTTGGACGTGTAGCCGAAAGAAGAAACTCAATGAGATTTTGCTGTGTAGAATTTCATGGTAAAAGGAGTAGTATTTTCATCTTTTTAAATAAAAATATACACAGCGAAAGGTCGATGGAAAAGTGGAAAATAGACATTTTGAGCCAGCTTGCGAACATAAGAGATCATCAAAATTAGTCAGCAACGTGATTGCAATCGTGCTCTGATCTTCTGATTCGCATCCCTTTGAGAATCGCGGAATAAGGCCTTGAAATTTTAAACTTTACACTCACGGGAATTCAGCAAATTGTACGGATTGTGTCTTCTTCGTTCGACCTCATATAACTAGGAGGTGGGAAAGGAAGTACGTCAGGAGGACTGGACAGAAAGAAAAGAAAACACGGCTTTTAATGAATTAGAGTTTTAGAATCATTCTGTAACCGTCGGCTGGTGGAACTCGCGTTTGGAGGCAAACGGGAAGCTCCGAATAACCGATTGGGTAATTGCTAGATCAATTACCCGATGCAAATTTTGGAAATAATGTTCCCATTTTTCTATTGCACTTATGAGTTTTCTATGCAATATCTCTTTCATTATTCACAGAAATCGGTAATCCGGAGCTTCCAGTTTGTCTCTAAGTGCGAGTTCTGCCTGCCGAAATAAGGATTACGTGTAATGTAATGTAATGAGTGTAATGACTGTAACCTCTAAGGAGTGGAAAGTTCTAAAGTAGACGACAAGTGCAACAGGACAAAAGAAGGGGAAATCAGTAATATGTACTCGTTCACCAAAAAGTTATTGTCATTTTGGACAATATATTTGGCACTGCCATTGTCGCAATCCAGTATGTTAAACTCACTCCAAAATAATGAAAGATAAGTTATATCCTTTTAAATGAGTTAGATAAGGTTCGAAATTAAAATTTTCTCCATTCAACCTAAAATTATAAATGCAGTATACTGTTTCTCGAAGAGATTCTTCGATGCTCGAGGAGAGATATTCCCTTTCGTCACAAAATAGATCATACGTACCATTGAAAAACGTTTCAGTGACTCGAGAAATTCATACGAGTCATTACCTGTGTAATCTCGAAACCATGGGCGAAATTTCATGAATAAGGAGATTTCAATGCCCGTTTGGTAGATAAAAACATTTAAAACAATAGAAGGAGTACCGGAACAACAAAAAAGAGAAATAAATACGGAATGAGACGAATCGCTCTTTGTGAAACTGCAGTAACTGCAGTAAATCTGAAATTACTTTAAGAAATTTTAAAGAAAAGCAAAAACATTGATACCTCAAAATTCCTAATTAGATGAGTTCGAATTAAACCAAACGACTAAATCCCAAAGACACGAAATGACGAATGTGAGAGAAATAACGCACAGGAAATTAGACTTTGATCACTCTCTCCCTAAAATGAAACCCAAACAGAAGAAGGAGATGTAATGAAATATAAATAGCAGATTAAAAATTACCTAGAACCATAGAACCGTGCCGCAAGAAACCATAGAACAATTACAAGGAGAAATTAATGTAACTTGATACAATAACTAATAACCTTTATTTAAATATCAATACAAAAGTACACAAACCTTTCAAAACTAAAAACAAGTGTTGTCGGAATAGAATATGGGAAGAGTTAATAACGGATACATAGCAATGAAAAAAGGTAAAGCACAGGAAGAAACACCCCCGTAAACAATTTAAACAACAAACTATGGCAAGCTGATAGTTTATCGTCCATTCTCTTATACTACATCCTGGATAAAACTGTAAGACTTTGGAAAGAAAAATTTTAAGTACAAGACTTAAAGTTAAAATAATTTCGTCAATAATTTCAACGAGAAAAATTCAAGTCAAAGACGTTGAAAAAAGGCCAATCAATGATACTGGCATACTTTCGAAAAATCAAACCATTGCAGAAATACATAAATAATTGCAATACAGCAATAAATGAGACTCTTGAAAATTTCAAAACAGTTTTTGAATATTTGTTCTAAAAATTTTCAACACAAATACAACTAAATTTATAACAAAAGATGCAAGTTGAAACAAGATAATGAAAAAAGAAATATATTTGGAGAGACAACTAAAAAGGAAGTATTTCAGAAAAATTGGTCGCAGAAAAAGGATTTCCTGGGAGATATGGTATTACTACATATTTTTACAATAAGAAGTGCTTACTCATAAATTTTAAGCAAGATAATATAGTATTGATATCTAGGCGAAAAATGGCAACAATTTCTCTATAAATCGAATAATTTGAAATTAAATGAGACACAGTACTGGAAAGAAATCGTTGTAAAAATCCTCCTTCTAATGAATAAATAGAGCTATGAAAAGTAAGAAGGAAATCCATTAAGGCAAAGAAGAGAAGAAATAGTATATTATTAGGGAATATTTGTAGAATGGATGACAACCGATTAAAAAGTTATTCCAATACCTTTCGACAAATCCAAATAGATTCAAGGGATCAACGGAGATTTAGAACAAAATAATAAGAGAGGAGCGGCTATTGAAAGAGGGATTTTTAGAAGGACTGCATTAAATATGAAAATATTTGAAGGCAGATGGAAAAGAAAATAGAGGCCCAAAGAGAGGTGGAGGAATACTGGAGACAATAGAGATGGAAAAATGGTCGCGGAGTTGATATCGGTTGAAAGAGTCCACAGTAATCGTTGTCACCTTTCGTCCTCCTTGACATCTTCCTCTTTTGCTTTTGGTGTGCCATCGTCTCCCTCCTCTGCAGTGCTGCCATCTTTCTCGCTCTATCATCGACAAAAGAAGAGCATAGGTAATTACAGTGAAATAGTTCCACTCCTTTATATCACGATTTCTATACTAATTTTACCTTTCGATTCGGAGATATTTTTTCAACGAAGAATCATTACTAATCTATGAGATAAACATTTGCTCACCCGTACTTAGAAAGCGTGAACTTTGCAAGATAATACACGACTGGAATTTGTATAAAAAATACTCTTTTTATAAATGTCTCTTACATCTTAGGTGGGGATGAGGAAAGTGACACAAATGCGTGTGTTTATGCAGCAAAATTTCACAAATACTTCCTAATGTAAAGGGGTTCAAGAGGATGTAAAAAGGATTCTCGCGTTTTCACCCAGGTAAGGTCAGGTGACATTGCTGTCGTCAGGGCTGAGGAATAAGCCAGTCATCGAAACGCTGGCGTCAGCAATGTCTCCTGATCTTACCTGGGTGAAAACGCGAGAATCCTTTTTACATAGTATCCACCAGGAAAGCTTGAGATCCTGGGTTTAAGAGGAATGAAGAAAAATTATTAGAAAGACATAAAATGAGGCATTCATTACATTCATATATTATTACGGTAGCTTTCCGAATAAGCTCTATTAGAAAATTAGTTTCTCTGCAGAAGAAGGGGAAGCTTTATGGCTTACCGTGAAATAAATTACTGAAGAATGTGTTCTATTATGATACGATATAAAGCAAATTATCTTTCTCTCTTTAGAATTCAAAATTTTCTCCCAGATACAGAGTTAGGGGAGCAGCGAATCCAACTTCTTATACATCATCTCATATATCTTGGATGTAATCTCATATATCTTAGATGAATGGAAATGCAATTTGACTCGTTTAAATAGCTCACGAACAATTGATCGCCAGACTGTTGCATGTGGGACAACTACTCGCCGGAAAGTGACCATTTTTGTATATTTTGTTCGATTACAATTAATGTATTATCACATTATTAGTAATAATATAATTCCAAGGAATAACAAGTGTGAAAATAGCGACCAGACGACATTTCACTCTTGTTATTCCTTGGGATTTAGCCGCACAACTTCAATGTGCAAAATTTAACACCTTTACCTCAATATAGATGAGATGGTCTCGGCCTTGACTTGGTGGTAAATCATTGTAAGCTATGAGAAAGAAACTTTAATATTAACAAACCACAATGTTGTGGTTTGTTAATATTAAAGTTTCTTTCTCATAGTTTACCTCAATAGTATAATTTATTTATCTTTTGTCAATTTTTTGGAATTCTTGATTTTCTCCTTTCTTAAACTGCTCTTTTGAACACTTAAAGGCATTATTAGTATGTAAAAATGATATATTTACCCCACAATT
This sequence comes from Ladona fulva, assembly GCA_000376725.2. Lineage (NCBI taxonomy): Eukaryota > Metazoa > Arthropoda > Insecta > Odonata > Libellulidae > Ladona > Ladona fulva. Next base: position 531,952 of record KZ312447.1, on the reverse strand, counting down.
TATGTAAAACGAGAGTCCAATCTCTAAGGAGACGAAAAGAATTTGTTTCAACTCTTCAACCCGAGCCAATCATTACCAAATCACAGTGAATGCACCAGATTAAAACATTCAATGAGTATTAGTTAGCAATTGCCCAAGTATTTGGTAAAGAGACGAGAAGTAAGACCTGCTCCCTGCTCCTCTCTTGATGGACCCTGGCCAAGCCCCGCTCGCACACGTAAATATCTCCGCGGACCTTCTCCACGAATCCCAGTCTATGGCTGCAGTACTCCTCCAACTTGTCCACAATCTGAGAGTGGGTGAAGTTGAGGAATATTGGACGGCTCCACTCAATGAGGACGTCTTCCTCGGCGAGCAGTTTGAGGGTGTCCAACCGAGAGACGGGGCAGAAGATACTGAAGCTATCGTACAGTCTGCCGTCGGGCTAAAGAGGAACACATTCATATTTAATCGATTAATTATATTTGCTGGGATATTCATGTTTAGTTTAATAGAACAATATCTGACTCCGCCCAAATAAAATGTCAGAGTAAAACACGAGTTGAGTGTTAGTAAATGTTAAAAAAAAACTTTTCACTCAAATTTTTAAAGGATGAATTCAGATTTTGTTTTCATTGAACTAAACTTGGCACATACATACGAATGTATTAAGGGCTAAATTGAAATTTCATAGTCCCAACTAAATTCTGGGTGTAATACCCAATTTTCTGAATCTATTTTATAGTATACCTCTTTCATAACGTCTTAAATAGAAAAATTGCACATTTAGTTATATCCAACATCATTCCCAAATTATGAAGCAAATAAACAGGGCCGTCCTTACACCAACAGGAGTCCGAGTGTAAATGACCACTAAACTCACTTCTCTGCTTCTTCCGACGGCCATAAATGAATTTTAATAAATGATGCATGATATTGGACATAACAACATTTCTCACAGAGACATTTCTTACAGATGTTTGCGATCTGTCAAATAAAAAGTTCATTTTGTCAAATGGACCGCCCTCGCTTTGGGGATAAATACGTGTAAAAGAGCACATCGTGTGAGTGCTGCCAAACGCTCTCCTTAATCAACAAGTTTAGGTTTAAATGTACAACAGAGGTGGCAGGATATTACTTTGTTGGAGGGTACTCTCAAATGCTCCAAATATAACTTCACGTCCTATTAACAGACTTCTCTACTAATGCGATTATCCAAAAGGCAAAGAATTAATTCTGCAAAACTTAATTATATATTCGAATACTCGAATATCTCGAAGACAAATTGAATATGTGATCAACCCCTTTGTCTCACATTTACCTATTTACCAAGGAATCTTATAAATACTTTAACACAAGATTTGTATTGAAAATTGCATAAGGATATACTAAAAAAATATTATAAACATTGAAGATTTAATAATGAAGACAAAAAATTATTACGGAGATGGACGGAAAAAAATATTAATTGTGCGGAAAAATTCTAACCTGTAATGTATGTATGTTTCAGCTTTCGTAGTGGATTAAAAAACTGCTTTTGTAAACAAATCAAAATTAGAAATGTCAACGTAATTCAAAGAAGATCGTTAATTGCAGAATTGAATCTATTTAATTTTAGAAATTACATAGCCGGATATCTGGCTAAGGAAATTAAAAAAAAAACAGAAATTTATGATAGTTTTCATTGCAAGTGTGAAATCACATCACGAAGCCTAATGTATCTTGATTATTGAAATAGTAAGTTAAGAGCTCCGCAAATTGTAATAAATGGCGAAAATATCGCTCAGCAATTGCATTACATGCTCATTCTTCAGATACCTGATTAAGTGCTGCTTTGGGAGAATTCGGAGGTTTTTTTTTCGAAACCCTCCTTTGATTAACACTAAAAAATATGTCACACCTGATCGATTACGTATTGCAGCAAACGTAGAAAGCTCATCTTTATTTTGATTGATTTAGAACTAGATTAACTGGCTGAACTATGGGTTAATTGCAAAAGGGATGGATGCAAGAAATTCATACTAATTATTTTCATACGTTGGAATCACAAAATAGATAGACTGACCCTTTATAGGCTCCGTTAGGCCCAGCTGGGCCTCTCTTTCACCTCGTATCTCGTTATGATATACACACAGATGAATTCTAAACTAAAGGAAAGAGTTTTATATGGAAAGAAAAAACCCACGTTGCGGAACACGGAGAAAGCGAAAGTACAATAGAAAAATTACAAAATAATTTCGCAATAAGAAAGGTTAACTTAAAAATATTGAAATTTCAAATAAAAGAAAGAGAGAAGAACATTCAAAAATACATGGGCAAAAACGCACACAAGGAAAACCCACATTTGAAAAAAGAAACGTAAATACCCAAGTGTCATTGCATAAGGAAACTTAGGATTAAATACAGCCGCCACAAGTTCTTTTTAGTGAGTGACGTTTTGGTGACCTATGACTTTCCTTACCATTTATTTCCAAATTTATTTTTTGATTTGTATTTTGGATATTTAAACCCAAATATCGATGAAAATGCCAAATTCCCAGAAAAATAAATAGGTGACCGAATTGTGAAATACTAGTCTATCTTCCATTTTCTAACAACTCTTTCTCGGTAATTCCGCAGCTGTCATTTCAAAACTTCCTCTGAAATGTGTGTGGTGGCAAAAACAACGATTTGCTAATTTTTTGTCACGACAAAAAATTTCATACATTGAATTTTGATTCCGATTTTAGTAACTTTTTATCCCAGGACTTTTCCACTAATGAAGACACAGAAATACGTATCTCGTAAGAAGCACAATTTTTACCTGACGGAGTACTGTTCATATGGCAGTCACGCACTATCTGCATTCGTTGATATTCGTTTATTCGTGGTTGGCCGTTTTGTTTTCATTATGTGCTATGTCCATCTGTTTTGTGTTTTATTTGCTGATTGTTCATTTTCACCTTCCCATGTCAAGAAAAATCTAAATAATATCGTGGTTACACACGTTGGTTTTAGACGTATTCGTGAAAATACTTTCTCGCTTCTTCGTCTCGCTCCGTTTTGTGACAACTCATTTGTGCTCTCTTTTCAATCCTCCATATTTTGCACCCTTCTTATTCCAAACCCCAAAGCCACACCTTTACTTTGCTCAATTCTAACACGAATCTTAAGTATGAGGAGATTGTAACTGACACGATATCTTGAAGTCTGCCGAAAGTAAAAAACGAGTGGACGCTTTTTTCCTTGACTTCAAGAAAGCTTTCGACAGGGTCCCCCACTACAAAATAAATTTACAAACTAAAATTAGCAGGTATCAACAAGGAAATAATTGAATGGATCAAGAATTTTCTACACGAGAGAGAACAGCAAGTGGTACTTGATGGCGTTAGTTCGGATAAAGTCAGAGTCACTTCAGGCGTACCTCAAGGCAGCGTAATCGGACCTTTACTCTTCCTCATTTATATCAATGACCTAAGCGACAAGATCGATAGCAATGTGAGGATATTTGCGGATGATTCGGTAATATATAGAGAAATATCAAGTGACGAAGATAGTGCTTCACTCTCAAACGACTTAGCTCATATACAAATGTGGTGCGAAAAATGGCAACTAGATCTTAATGTAGATAAATGCTCTGTAGTAAATTTCTTCGAAAGGAAACAATTGAGTCAGAACCGCCCGTACAAAATTAGTGGAACGAATTTAAATGTAGTCGACTCAGTAGAATATCTTGGAATCACCCTAACCAATAACTTAAACTGGAGCACACACATTCGAAAAATATGCGGTAAAGCAACTAAAAAGCTCGGTTTTATAAAGCGTATTGTAGGTAGATGCGATGAAAAGGTTAGAGAGCGATGCTATTTTACGTTAGTTAGGCCCCATCTGGAATATGCGGCGAGTATATGGGACCCAGCGGATGAAACGAACTCTCGCGAACTCGAGAAAGTGCAGCGTAAGGCGATACGTTTTGTTAAAAAGTGCTACGATAGAGAAGCAAGTGTAACGCAAATGCTCACAGACGCAGGTTGGGAATCCTTGAAAGAAAGGAGATTAGAAGCTAGGCTGCGATTGTTAGATAAATTCAGAGGAAATACATTTTCGGATGACGTAATTGATATTATGCGACCCCCCTGCTACTTTGCCAGATCCGACAGTGAGCGTAAAATAAGAGAAATAGACGCGAGGACAAGTCGTTTTAGAGACTTTTTTTCCGCGAACGATACGCGATAGTAATAAATTAAAGAAGTAATTCTACTCTTGTTGTTTACACCCCCTGCCACACGCCGGAAGGCGGCTTGCAGGGTACTTATGTAGATGTAGATGTAGACAATTTTAAAACGTCGCTAAAAAGCAGCCAAAAATTAAAGGTACATAAATAATTCGAAATAACGAGGAGGTATGTTGTCATACATTTTAGATTCTTACCTTTGCCTTTTCCGTATAAAATTACAGAAAATATTTCACGAATAAAATATACACCAAAGTTTTGAAGCATTTATTAACTAATCGCAATGCAACTTGGATTTATACATAATATTGGAAGGAAATTATCAAATAGTTTCTCTAATTTACTTTTCATACTTCCTTTGTCGTTTGTCTGTCTGTGCGTACAGTCATTAAACTGAAGGATGGTTGGATATCGGATCAATATCAACACCATTGTTTAGCAAAAGACTTCTAGAGAGTACTGAGGCTTACTAGACAAGATGGGGAGTGGGGAACCTCATTTTCCACCCATGGGATTAATTGGGAGCAAAGACAAGCAATGGTCATTAGGCGAAATGGCCAATGACTGACGCTTTTCAAATCTGAGGAGTGATGAACTCATACCTCACCAGCTTTTAGATTATCGCATACATAAACAAATAACGAGAAAAAATGACAGAGTTACATTTCCTCTCTATAATGCACTAAATATTTTACGTTATGAAAACAATATTTTCCAATCCTACCCATTGGGGTGCTATTTCATATTATAAGTTTGGCGAATGAGGTTTGAGGCTAAAGTGCGGAAACGCGAGACGTCGGAACTAAAAGGCGAGGTTTGGCACGGAGCCAAGTCGAGCGATGGCAGCATTTCAGAAAACATTCCAGAGAATAATCTCGTTCTCTTCAACGGAATTAAGGGCCATCGTTTGACATTGACACTAACTACAGCGAGCTGTCATTTTTTGGGGATTCGAATACATACATCGGGAAAGATGATAGTTCCTTTAAAGAACAAGAGACGCTGAAGAATTCTCTTTCGTAAAGACATCGCCGATAAACAATATGCAGACCAGATCACCTGAAATTCAATACCTAACAAGCTCCGTCGAGTTTGAGACAACTTAAACAGCACCACGATACTACTCTGGTATCTTTGGAAGGAAACACCACCGAACGAATTCTATTCAATTTCTTCTATGGATGAATTATGAGGAGATTTAAGGAGAAGGTTGTGTGGGAGGAGAGAATGGAGTTGACATGCTCGAGAAGAAGGAATTAAGTAATAGGGAAATGGTTACCAGACGAATTCTTTATGACCTCAAATCTTTCCATTGTATTCGGAAAGTTGGTCACAGTTTCAGGTGAAAATCCCAGTTATATTGACAATTTAATAGATGATTAGTAAAAAAGGAGGAGCCAAAGTTATTATAAACAAATACACGGATATGTTAGTAGCCGATGTTTACTTGAAGAAGTATAGAGATTTGATATTCTCCTGGTGGATAGTTTGTGTGAATTTTCTCTGGTTAACACTGTAAGCCGCCAAAGGCCGGGGGGTCCGCCGAGGTGGAGACAGGGAACGCCGGAATAACACACACTCTCTCCTTTACTACATTTATTCCCAAAACCAAACTACCCGCACCGTACTGTCCCCGTACTGTCCGCCGACTGCCCAGTTGCACGGGGAAGGATCGCTGACAGAAGTATCCCCTTCCTCCTCCCACCACTGGGCTTCCGTTCGCTTCCCCGAGTGTCCGACATTCACTCCTTCACACGCCCGCAGAAGCCTAGATCGCTTTCCGCAGATCCGCCAGTTCTGCACGCGCGTGAAGGTGAGGGATCGTCCACTACTGCAAGACTCGCGATTCGCACGGTAAACACCGTACACGTGTTTCTCAGCGTGTACGACATTCACCTCTTTGCTCACGCTCGCAAAAGCCACGGTTGCTTTTCGCAGATCCGCTACCCCTGCACGTGTACAAGGGGTCGCCAGTTAATGCACGAATCGCGATTCGCACGGTAAATATCGGAGGAACGGAAGCCCACCTCCTTACAACACCAAGGTAAGTTCAGGATATTTCGCCAACGTTTCAATGGCTAACTCTGCCATCTTCTTCAGGGCTGCTGAGTGTGTGTGTATATATATGTATATGTAATGTATAGTGTATATATAACTATAAACGGAATTATGGCAAAAAGATCTAAAAATCAAGCGTAATTGTTGACAAAAATGCATATAATCAGGTCTGATTCCACAACCCGTAAATAAATTTTACATGTGGCATTTAATTTTAAATGCAATCACAAGAGCAGAAATCAATGTAAAAGAACTATTTCATTGGCTCCTCCAATATGGAAGTCCAAACTGAAAGATGAAAATCTTCTGAGGGCAGACATTGAGAAGCACTAATTCCGTATGGAAAGATGAACACCGACTATTTTCGCCGCGTTTTTTGATAGCAAAACGTATTTCTCACTCCTCGTCTTATCTTCTTCTAATAACCGCTCACTCCAATGATTGAATATAGCGTTTCTTTGTCTTCAAATTCTTCATTTCACTAATGTACTAAAACACAAACTTGATTTATTTGACAGTGAGAAGTAAACAATAACTGATTTCTGAGGACATATCGTACGTGCCGGAAATTTTGATAAAAAGTACCAAATTTGGAATAAAATGAAATTATATTTCCTAAAAATCATAAATTGGTCATATTTTGCTTTAAAATCCCGCTTCCTATCCGTGGACAGGTTTCCTATGTTTTGATTCACTCAAATTCATCTTTCACCTTATCTCTTCGCTCATTCATTACGTTTCCCTCTTCTCTCCCCTTTCTCACATTGATTCCCTTTGTCACTTCTTTATCTGTTTCTTCTTCACCCAATCCTTTCCATTCTTCGCCAAATTTCAAATACTTGGAAATATTTCCCCTTCGTCATTCTGAACCTACATTTTCTATCCATACAATTTACATTCAAAATAAACAATTTGCAAATCCTTTTCGTGACTCCTAATAGTTTTCATTGGCTATTTTAAAATTTACTAAATATTATTTTCCCCGGGCGATTCTCCTTTCAACTACTTCTAATTTCACCTGATCATCCTTCTTTTGCATCCGAATTGCGTCGGATACAAAGGAAGGATGATTCTTTAAACCCCTTCCCTATCCCTCTTCGAAACCCTAGCGAAACGCAGGAAAATCCGGAATTTCCCCTTCGTCACACAGAAAAATCCCTATCAACGGACACTTTAAAAACCCAGCTGTTTCTTCTGAATACTGGTAGACTTCTGGAGATGATAGCATTGCTACTGAAGTGCGCATTTGGTGATGTGTTGAAGATGGGCGATCCATTCCCTTGTGTTTCTCTCAAAGGGTAAGACGCGGGCCGCCGGCTGAACGGCCCTTAGTGTGCTTTTAAAACCTCCAAATGATACGTTCGAGGACTAGCACATCAAAACATGGTTTCGCATCAACTTCATTTCCGAATCTAATGCAACACATTTTCAAAACATCTATTAGAAATCTCAATGAACCGTGATGCTTGGACGCGGTGCAGCGCTAATGGAAGTGGATAATTTGGAGAAGCGAAAGACGGAGTCTGTGATTCCGAATGATCACAATTGGAATTGTGATCATTCGGAATTGGAATTTATCTGCGAAAAGGATTCGTACAGTTTTTTATCCTTCCGTGGATGTGTTCCTTATATAGCATTCTGCTTCAGTGAGGATTGCAAGAGCAAAGTGTCCTACTTCCCATCTAGCCTTGTAATACAGCAATGACAAACACGAAAAGCCACACTACATTAAAGTTGGAAACAGCCCCGACAACGCATAGAGGTGCATGATGGGAAGCAGATCAAGGTTGCATCGACCTGCAGCGCAAGTCTTATCATCTTCCCGAATGCATTTCCCACGTATCGCTGGATACCTCGAATGCTACATTCGCCATTAAATAGTTTGAACCGTGGAACGTTGATCGCTGCAACTTTGCTACTATGCCACGCATAACCTATTTATAACCTTTGTCAAGCTTTTATCTCATTTATTGCCTTATTTATAATTTTCGAATGAATGTGTTTGGTTTATTTATACGCGATTACTTAAAAATAATACAATGGAAAGTTTGATAGCTATAATAAAATTCATTTATGTGTATAACATATTTTTCGTGTAAAATTGGATGGTTATCAACTGCCTTGGTTTTTAATGCTAATTCTGTTGGAATTCAGCTCTAACACAGCTTCCCTTTTTACGCCATAAATATGTGAGCAAACGTCCAATATGACTGAACGAGGCACCTCCTAATGGGAGGACATAACGCCTCTCTTATCTTATTTCAAAAGTATTAACACAATATTTTCTGAAAATAACACGGATGTATCTCACCTGTGTTATTAGTGCGATGGATGATATCAATGCGGCATCTGTTGAATTTTAATACTTTCTATTTATGATGACATTTTCGAGAGATTATTTGTATTTCATTAAAATTTGAATATTTTCATTGCGATGCTGGTTATATGAGCCTTGTAAATTCCTTGAGAAAAAGGAATATACGCTCTGTTTAGTGAACTTTGACGTCTGTAGTTAGGAAAACACTTTCTTAGTTAATGTTAGGGAATCCAGTTGGGAGAAAACAAAGTATTAAGTCTCAAACAGCATTTGATGGAGGCTGTTGGAGAGGAATGTTTTATAGGATCGGTCGATATGTTAAAATCTCAGCTTCATTCGGAAGAAGAAGTGTCCGATGGCCAAACTTCCAGATTTCTTCGGGACAGTGATGAAGCTTTCATCCAGACACCATCGTGGAAGAATGTATTTTTTTTATTTCGCTACTATTTCATGTGAAAATTGCAGCTTAATTAAGATTATGGTCGTATCACATTCAAATTGTTATTTTTTTAAAAAGGAAGATAATATTGTTATCAAAAATTTTACCTCAATCTTACTTTGAGTGGTGAGGAACTTTCGCATCTAAAAATTATCCATTTAATGGCGTATTGAGCCATACTTACCTTTCCATCTTTTGACTGCATGTACAGCCCATCAGATAGACCACTCTTTACCACACATTCGAATATTTTACGGTCGACATTACCCAATGCTACTTGATCTCTAAGTAAATCAAAGGAGAATGCCGCCCATTACATTTGTCCCTGGTGAAGAATCAAGGCTAAGAAATATTTGCTATCAGATTATGTTTCAAATAGTGAAGAGCCTCTACATTAATTTGAATAATCAAATCCTTTAACTCACGAGCGACTTTTGTTTTAATGGTCCATTTTCTGTTATTAAGATAACTTCAATGTGGCCACCTTTCTTTGAAATAATTACATTACCTTGATTGAATTCGCTAAAAGCCCTTCGAAAATCTCGTCCCGCCTCACCTTAATTCCCGTTTTCGACTTGTTGAGATTAAATCTGAGTCGTACTTCGTATTGCATTCCGTACGTACAATATCCACACAAAGGCGTTAATCGCCCATCGGCCACGCACAGACCATCTGCAACAGCATCTTTTGCAGCCACTTGGTGTCGCCACATGGTCTGACCCCTGACCTTTTTTCTTTTTTCGATCCCCTTTCGTGGCCTCTTTCTGCCGCAGCCTGGGTCACGTGACGGCGGCGCCACTCGCTCGATAAAGTCTGGTCACGTGATCTCCCTTTCCCCCAATGAGAGGGCCGCTTCGGGTGGGAGTCCCCGCACCTGTTCCTTTCGCCGGTTCCTCTTCCTTCTCATTGGCCTCTCTTTCTTCCAAATTCGCACCTCGACCGAAGAAAGCGCTTTCCGACGCATTAGTTTCAAGAATAAAAACGGATATTGACACTGAAATCTCTCTCGAAAGAAAATTTGACAAAAGAAAAGAAATTTGATAGTATTTGATGCATGTATAATATTACTCCGTGTAGTGCTGGTAGGGAAGGAAACTTTAACTGAGCAGCTGTAATTCTTTCGGTATGATGTCCATGGCTAAAGTAGTAAATGCTTCTCCCTCGAAGTGATTACAGATCGGACGCTGAATCACTGTACGAGCACACGCAGGAAATTCGCAAAGAGAAGAAGAATAAATAATGTTCTTAGGTGATGAAAATTGGAAGTGAGTGACAACTATTCTGGAGGAAGATAAGGCAGAGTATGATTGTATGGAGCAGATGTATGCTACTGCTGTCGTGAGTCTATCATGAACATCGAATTATAAAAAGCACATTCCAAACACATACGTGGAGATGTAATATCCAATCGTCTAATATTAAGTTGGTCGTTCGATGAGTACTGAAACATCTCTCGGGCGCCATTCTGAAAACTTCCTTTTACATCGGAAACTGACGAAGTGAAAATGTTTTATTTTGCAAATCGCCACTGTCATTGAAATTAAAGCAGACCTGGATTATGTGCCTCCAAAACCTCTATATATATATATATCCCCTCCTTACACTGCCACAGTTCATTACCTCCTACAACTGCCGCAGCTTGAAGAGCGAAGACCGACTCCTGGAACTGCTCAATGAAGCAGAGAAGACAAAGTGAGATGTCATCGGAATCAGTGAAGTAAGAAGAAAATCAGAAGAACTGGTTGCGCTCAAGGAAGAGCATGTTTTCTATTATAGGGGAACAAAGGATGGAAGACTTGGAGGAGTTGGCTTCTTGACTAACAAGAAATGGAAAAATAATGTGGAGAAAATAGAAAGTGTATCTGACAGAATATGTAAGCTAATCCTAAGGATAAACAAGCGTTACTCTGTTCAGATTATCCAAGTTTATGCACCAACAGCAGCAAGCAGCGAAGAGGAAATTGAAAATTTCTACCAGACTCTCGGCAAGGAACATGACAAGGAAGATCACTATTATAAAATCATCATGGGCGATTTTAACGCTCGTGTAGGTCAGCAGGAAGCAGATGATGCTGTCACAGGAAAACATGGACTAGGACAGAGAAATGAACGAGGTCACCGCCTGGTAGAGTTTGCAGAGTGCACCAATATGTACATAACAAACACATATTTCAAGAAGAATCCTACAAGGAAGTGGACTTGGAGAGGTCCTAATGGAGTAAAAAACGAAATAGACTACATATTGGTTAACAAACTCTACCCAGTTACTAATTGTGAGGTACTAAACAACTTCAACACCGGCAGTGACCATAGGATAGTTAGATGCAGAATGAAGATTAACGTCAGAATGGAGCGAAAGAAGTTGGTCTCAAGCAGGAAACAGGAGGTAAGTATTAGAAAATTAGAAGAAAATAGGAAAGAGTTCCAGCTGGAACTTAGAAATAGGTTTTCAGCACTCCAAGAAGAAGAACTGGAAGCCAAAGTCATGGAAGTCGTGAAGGCAGCGGCAGAAGAAGTAGCAAGTACACCAAAAAGACCAAAAAATAAGAAGTTCAGTGACAGAACTAGGAAAATGATGAAACAGCGAAAGCAACTGAAGCACTCAGACTTGCCAAAGGAAAATATCGAATATGTCGAGCTATGCAAGTCTATCAGAGTGGCGATGAAGGAAGATGTAAGGAATTTTTACGAAAGAATTGTGTAAGAAGCTATAGAGAACAACAAGAGTATGAAGAGGGTTAGACGACGCCTAGCAATGGGAAAGAAACAAATCTTGGTCGTCCAGAAAGAAGATGGCACAACAACTTCCAATAGACAAGCAATACTGAGGACAGTAACCGAATACTTCACTAACTTATACAAGAAGACAGAAAATGACGAAGAGGAAAACCAAGAAGAAACACAAAACTCAGAAAATACCCCATCTTTTCTCCCAGAAGAAGTAACAGAGGTCATCGAGAAGATGAAGAATGGAAAGGCAGGAGGAGCTGATGGAGTTTTAGCAGAATATCTGAAACTTGGTGTTACAGAAATTTCTCCTGTACTAGCGCAATTATTCACTAATTGCCTTAGACAAGTTATTCAGACTTCCTTCTGCCTCGTCTTCAGTATCCTATATGTATATATCTCTTTATATAGACGCTTCTCCGGATATATATACATATAGGATACTAAAGACGAGGTAAAAGAGAGTGCCTCACGGAGCCGCCGATTTTTTTGCCGTAAAGTCCCGGGTTTGTACATCTAGGAAAAAAGCGGACTTCCATTCTAGGCATCATGGGTTCGAGGCCACAAAAACGACCATTTTCCCATAAGAATGCATTGAGCGCATTTTCAAAAATTCGTTTAGCGTAGTTAGCATAAAGATAGAACGTTGAAATTTTCGGAATCGTTAGAAAATGATCTTATCTTCCGTTTCCCGACAGAGCTTTTTACCTAATGGCCCCAGGTTCCATGTTAGGTATTTAGTGCAAAACTTTCAAAAAATCATTTAGGGTATTTCTAGGTAAGATAGAACGTTGAAATTCACCGCATCGATAGAGATTAGACACCTCTATAGTTCACCTAAAGGTTTTTACCCTGCGGGTCCTAAGTTCGATGCTAGGGCAGGTTTTCTGTCTGAAGTTCATGAATTCATTTAGGGTATTTTCCGTTAAGATAGAAACATACAATTTACGGTGTTGTTAGAATAGATGATTTTCTATTGTATACCGTAAAGAGTTTTGCCCTAAAGTCCCAGGTTCGATCCCAGGACCATTAGAATGACCAAATTTTCAAAAATTCGTAACTGTATTTCCCGGGCAGGTAGAAGGTTGAAATTCGCTACATCTATAGAAGATAGGGATTTCTATCGTATACCGTAAGAATATCTGTCCTAATAGACCCAGGTTTGATGCTAGGACAAATCGTATGGACGTATTTTGAATAAATCGTTTAGGTTATTGTAGTTGGTGCATGGAACTCGGTGTATGGAAGGCGGAGTGTTGCAGGAAGTGTACAATGCCTTAGTTAATGTATCTTACGTTAAGCTTGCAGTATGCAAGCAACTTTTGCTCGTATATCTCTTTATATAGACGATTCTCCGGATATATAAAGAGATATAGATATATATATATACATATAGGGTACTAAAGGCGAGGCGGAAGGAAGTGCCTCACAGAGCCGCCGTTTTTTTTGCCATGAAGTCCCGGGTTTGGACACGATGGAATGTAGGGGACATCGATTCTAGGCATCATGGGTTCGATTCTAGGAGGCCCCAAAAACGACGATTTTTCCATAAGAATGCATTGAGCGCATTTTCAAAAATTCGTTTGGCGTATTTAGCATAAGGATAGAACGTTGAAATTTACGGAATCGTTAGAGAGTGATTTTGTCTTCCGTTTCTCGCAAGAGCATTATACCTAATTACCCCTGGTTCGATGCTAGGTAAATTCTTAATGCAAAACTTTCAAGAAATCATTTCGGGTATTTTTAGGTAAGATAGACCGTTCAATTTCACGTCATCGATAGAGAGTAAACACCTCTATAGTATAACTAGAGGTGTCTACCCTGAGCGTCCTTAGTTCGATGCTAGGGCAGTTTTTATGTCTGAAGTTCATGCATTCATTTTAGGTATTTTTCTTTAAGATACTTACTTTATATTCACGGTGTTGTTAGAAAAGATGATTATCTATTGTATGCCGTATAGCTTTTTGCCGTAAATGCCACGGTTCGATCCCAGGACAATTCGAATTACCGAATTTTCAAAAATTCGTTACGGCATTTCCCGGTCAGGTAGAAGGTTGAAATTGGTCACATCTATAGAAGATATGGATTTCTATCGTATGCCGTGAGGACATTTGTCCTAATGGACCCAGGTTCTATGCTAGGACAAATCGTATGCACGTATTATGAATAATTCGTTTAGGTTATTGTAGTTGGAGCATGGAACTCGGTGTATGGAAGGCGAAGTGTTGCAGGTGGTGTGTATTGCCTTAGTTAAGTTAGTTAGTTATCTTATATTAAGCTTGCAGTATGCAAGCAACTTTTACTCGTGTATATATATATATATATCATCATCATCATCATCATCAGCCATTTTCAATCCGACGTCGGATGTAGGCCTCTCCAAGCGCTTTCCAATTCTCTCTATTCTGAGCTTCTCGTTGCCATGTTACCCCTAAATACTGAATGATGTCTCGGTTCCATCGGTCCCTTGGTCTTCTTATTGGTCTCTTCACGTCTCTTGGTATCCAGTTCAGAACTGCTGATGTCCATCGGTTGTCGTTTCTCCTTGCAACATGGCCTGCCCACATCCATTTCAGTGATCTTACCTTATCTATGATGTCTGTCACTCCTGTTATCTTCCTAACCCAGGTGTT
>KZ312447.1:444798-493676 GCA_000376725.2 Ladona fulva | reverse complement strand
TACTCCTTCCACCTTCCAAGCGCCTTCTCTCCAAACAGTTCTTTCCCCTCCCTGCTCTCTATGCATTTACTACTGTCTCCTGCTCTTCCACCTCCTCCATTGAACTCCTTTATTCTCCTATATGCCTCCTCATACTTTCCTATTTTCTCTAGTTCTTCTATCTGTTTGCACTTTTCATCAAGCCATTTCTTCCTCGCCTTTTCACATTCTCTTCTCAGTTCATTATTCAGTTTCCTGTATTTCTGTTTTCCTTCCTCATATTGTGCTTAGGAGGACCAAATATATACGATAATAGATATATTTTTAAACTTAATTAAGTTCCGTCCTTTACTAGTTCCGTACTTTACTAGTTATTAATAAATATCATCATAGTCACTAGTTTAAAGCAAATGAAATAAACATATTTCTCTATCCAAAGCCAAAAATTAACAAATTATTTCTGTTCTACAAAAATCGGTGTAGCTAATAAGAGAATCACTCCGCGCAGAGTCATTAATCTACAAAACAACCAATTGTGAACGCAACCATTTTTTTAATATAAATTTAAAAGTTCATTCGATAAGAAATCCAACCATCAATTCAAGTTAACTACTTCGCCAAGTACGTAAAAAACATTGTAACAAAAAATCAATTAATTGGTCCAAAAATTGCATAGTAACACAACAATGAGTTAATTCAACTAAATGATATCGTCCACTAATTGAATATTTGTGAGGGCATTGGGAAAAAATCATTTTAAGGTCCCACTACTATCCTGAATAATGACTCTATGGTGACGTACGTAATGATAACAGTTTGAGATTTATCCGTTCGGTGGAAAATGCAAAAGATAGAATTCGAAGAAGCAGCGTATTCCGGACATTGTAAAACGTAAAGTACGGCAATGTTATACAACGTTTTCTTATGTGAAATAGATAATGATCAATTACGAATGATAAAGAGAGCTGTCACGAATTGATAGGAAAATTGAGAGCTGAAAATAATCGGTAACCATTAAAAAACTACCAAATAGTTAGGTACTAACGAAAGGGTACCATCATAGCCCAAGAAATTGAAGGAGAGATCGTTCTGTCGATTTATGAAGAGAAAGATAAGACTGTTCCAATTCATCGTCAAACAGATCTTCTTACAAATTTTCTATCGCGACTTTTCCTCAAAAGTTTCGTTTTAATTTACTTTCTAAGTGCAGTGTGTTGCATTTTAGAATTTCCCTTCTTCTCTATTCACATTTGTGGATGCGTATGTTATAATCAAAACGTCCACTTCAATGGCCAACGCACATGTCTAACGATCGCAGCCAAAACAGTATTTGCAAATATTTACAATCCGCCATCGTCTCAACTACACAGCGACTAAGGAGTAGCCAATGAAGTGCAACTTTTTGTTTAGTTATATTCAACCGTACTTTTCCTCCGATAATGAAGCAAAGTAAGACATGAAACTTCCATACGAAATGGTTAGCGTTTGACCGTTTTTTAATGAGGAAGAAATGAAAGAAAAGTGGGTCCCCCACTTTCCGGGCAGGTGCTCTGACTTCTAAGCTACCTCTCCCTCCATTTATTGGGCTCTAATGGTACTCTGTGTGCTACGGAGGAGCGCGTGCCTCCATTGCTTATATACCTCGCGGTTTCCGGCTTACTGGGAGTTGCTGTGATTGTGTGGTGGCATCTTTGAAGGATCCTCCGTAGCACACAGAGTAGCCCAAGAAATTGAAGGAGAGTATTGAGATAAATTAGACAGGTAGCTAAGAGGTCGGAGCCTGGAAAGTGGGGGACCCGGGTTCTATTCCCAGCTACGGCAGACTTTTTCTCTTTCATTTCTTCGTCGAAATTCGAGCATGTGTATCATGCGTGCCTCCATTGCTTATATAATTATAAAACAGCGCATTATTAGCGAATGCGCTGCCATCATTTCATCAGCCAATACACTGTAAATACAAAAATAGACAAACTTTGGATATGTGATGTTCAGTGGTTATGAAATACTATTGAAACTTAACGTTGGCAAATATTCAGTACTTTTAGTCTTTCTTCGAAAGAAAATCTATTCTTAATGATTAAACGTAGTCTCCGAGGGAAAAAATTATTATCCGTAGCATCGGTGAAAAGTGTTGGAGTGGCCCTCACGAATAACTTAGCTGGGATCCGTAATATGTGTGGACGAGCACTTAAGAAACTTGGGATAATGGTCGGTCGGAGTGAAGAAAAAGTGCGTGAGCCATGTTTCGTTGCGTTGGTCAGTTCTCACCTCGGATATGCGTGTACTGTATGGGACCCTAAAGAAAAGTGTTGTATTAGGGAATTAGAAAAAGTACAGGCATTACGTTTCGTAAAAATTGTTATAGCCAATCAATGAGTAATAATCAAATTCTTCAGGACGCAGAATCTCCATAAGATTTATGCAAAGCCTTATCATACTTTGTAAATTCAGAGAAAGTACGTTCTTGCAACATGTTGCGGATATGATGCTTACTCCATGTTACGCAAGCCGTTCTGCCAAAATAATCATAGTTATATATACTAGAAGTAGCCGTTTCAAGAATTCATTTTGTTCGCCAAACGATACGCCAAAGTGATCGATTAGGGAAGTACAGTGATGGTGCATGCACCCCCTGCCACACGCCGAAAGCAGACCACGTATGCGGATTTAGTAGAGGCCAAATTGAAAGGAGAATAATAAGGAGTAGATACTTGGCAAATATTGTGCTAACCCCGCAAAAAATTGTGTGACTGAAATGTATGTGTACACATCTGATGAATCTTGTTTTCCTCTATGCATTAGGTAATTCCAATCTCTAACCACATCTAAATTTACGTCCATAACGACTACATAACCTATTGAAAGCACTTTCAATTAAATGAATCTTGATTTGATGTCGGGTGCGTCGAAAATCTATTTGGCCGAAGATTATTTCAGACATTTTTTGTATTTGTATTGCGCTAATACGAACTCCTCTTCATTGGTGCGCTATCCCTATTTTGAGGGCGCAATTTGACTATTGATTTTCAGTCGCTTAGATTAGACTTACCTTTGACCCTGAAAAAACCGATTATACGTTTGGATAAGAGAGAGAAGATTGATTCCCACGAAATGCAATGCTTTTCACGTTTATGTCACTTTAAACATTTTCTTACGTAATAACTACAAATATGCGAATTTCCTGCGCTAAGATTTGTCAACTCCATTCGCTCCCAATTTAATCTAACGTCATTTTGCCAGCTATAAATAATTCCCAGATTTCTTCACCGACCAAATGAGTTTTCAACGGACCACCGATAGCCGATTGCTGATCTACACCAATCGTTGACTTATCAACAAAGTGTAAAAATTCTACGCATGAAAACTAATTTCTTTTAAGTTTGAACATACATAGCGACATCGTGTAAAATTAGCATTTTCACTAACCATCGCCATTACAACCAAATGAAGTGTAATTATATGTATGAATGAAGTGTAATGAAGTATGATAGTGTAAACTTATCGTATTGTAAACAAACGAAAACGGGTAAGGGTGACTTTGCGCAAGATGGTGTGCACCCAGGAAAGATCCCCACCTTGCCCACAAAGTATCCCGAATGGCTTGGAGAAATGTTCTGCCGGGTTAGCTCAATGGACAGAGCACCCGACCGGCAATTGGGAGACACCGGGTTCGATTCTCGGTCCCGTCAGACTTTTTTCAAGTCCATTCTTCCTTGTGATTTATCGTATTGTAATTGTTTTTTTGTCGTATTGGAGTAAAATGAGGAATCAAGTGGGGCATTTAACTTAACGTCGCATCCAAAGCATTTCGGTGATAAGTTGACCCAGGTCAGTTCCGTTGAATTCATAGCAATCGGATTTGGAAGAATTCTATTTGGGTCATTGGTCAATACGCCAACTGGCGGTCCGCCGATGTCCCCTCGCGAGATATTGGCGCTTTGTGAAGAAATTTGGGATTTATTTGCAATTTTATTGCATTTTAAGATTCAAATATCACCGATACAAAAGAGCGCCTACATCGCATCAACAACTCGATAAGAAAAATCAGTTTGATTTTTGATCGAGCGAATAGAATTTACCACATTGCAATTTCTCTGTTCATTATTACTTGTTTATAATTCATTTTAGAATTATTGAGTCGTTCGCTATCACAAACTCTTACGTTCGACAAAGAATGTGCTGTTAATTTGGGAAATATCCACTTTATTTAACTGTTTACTCCTTTTCTTCATTTTCGGTCTTCTTTTGAGCTCTTTCCTTCTCTTCTTCATTTTGCATCGTAAACATTTATTTATTTCGTTTCTGATATCAACTAGAAGTATCTTTAACGTCTGATACTTAGTATAATGAAAAAGGAACTGCAATTTCTAAATCATCTGAGCTCATTCCCCAGCACCCTTAGGGACTTTCTGCTATTACATTATGTTGTGATACATTCTCATATCATTGGGCAATAGAAACCGTGAAATCAAGTGAAAAGATCTCGGTTACATTTGATGCGCTGCATTTTGAACATATATTTCCTCGTTTATACGCTTCTATTATTAAAAAACGAAGAAAAAATCAAAGATTTACTTTCCACAGAATTTATTACTGCGATTAGTTTTATTTTTGCTTTGGGAATTTTTTTCGAAACACAAATACTGCGAAATCAATACAATAAAAAAGTAAAATATTTTAATCAACGTATTAATGCTTAAACATGCCTTTTTCTTGCTGAATAACTGTCATCGCCAACTTCTCTCGTTGCAAATATGTTTTTCAATTGTGTTTAGATCTAATTATTATATTCCTATTTTAAACCTCGCCCAATACAAATCAGCAAATATAATCAGCATATAAAGACATGAGGTGAAAAAAGAAATCGATCGCTTGGATTGGCTATTGCAGACATGACTGAAGGAATTACACACCTTAGATTAGGTGTTTAGGTTAGAGTGGATAAAAGGAAGCTCGGAATATGTCGGCTTGTAAAAATCATGTAAACCAAAAACTACAAAGTAAGTAATCTGCTAAGCTATTTACCTAAAGGTATTACAATTTCCCTAGCGATTTATTCGGATTCAAAACTGCTAAAGAAGAATCCGACAAGAAATGTGAATCCTTAGTTTCGAAATCACTTCATATTTATTGGTTCATTCTCGTTGGCTTAGTTTGAAAATCAAAAAATTTGAAAATAAAAAAGAATCAAAACTCTTTAAACTCAGGTTTCAGCTATGTGTGAAATATACTTTTATTGCGTCGCTAACTGTTTCCTAAAGTAGACTTTTTACTATCCGGCAAAGACGATGTATATTTCTTTGGCTATTTCAATAACAAAGACGACGGAACACTTACCGAGATAAGGCAGTTTACAGAAGTTATTTATTGATAAATTAAAAATTATTAACAGATCCATCACCATAAAATGAATGTTTACTTCAAGGAGATTCGATGAAGAACAGTTTTCAGCAAACATTTTGATATTTAAGAAACCTGAAGATAACAAAATGAATCTTCTCTAGCGAGATATGGTGGAATTCCATTACAAATGAAATAATAAATACAACTTGTACTTTTCCACAAATATATTTTGGCTTAGCAACCAATGGTTGCGAACTTTCAGTTCATCTTCAGGCTTAGGAATGCAAAAGAAGAAGTGAAACATAGGGATATAAGGGACCACAAATAGGGAAAAGGGAAAAAAAGGGGAGGGAAGAGGAAGGGTCTTGGGAGACATGTGGGAGCCATCAGTTGGAGGGTAGGGGAGGGGGAGGTCCAGCAGAAAAGTTGACCGGTGGTGGAGGTGGTAATGAGGGAAAAAGGCAAGTTAAGAGGTTTGAAGGATTATCTGTAAAAAGATGTTCATTGGCTAGCGAATGTGAATGGTGGAGGTGATGAAGGATATGAAATTTCCCTATGGTGTCTAAATTGAAGCCTTTTGCAGAAGAATGAAGGATTGTAGGAGTGAAATTGGAAGAATGATTGTTTTCAAGGAGATGACGGGCAAAGTGGGATCTTGAGGGGGCTCTGTTCAGTAGAGCTCTATGATGTTCTTTACATCTTACTTTAATATCCTAAGCGATGAATTGAAAGTTCGAAACCATTGGTTGCTAACCAAAATATATTTGTGGAAAGTACAAACTGTATTTATTATTTCTTTCATCTGAAGATAACAATTAAGCCTGTCTTTAATGTGGATGGCTAATGAGATATTTTCCATTTGCTTCGTCTTAAAGGGTGCATCTCAAATAAAAGACTTTCTACGGACTATTTAAAGATATTTCTAACTGACATCCACCACTGTGGAAATGTTTAGACACCTGAGTTAGAAGTTGAATAAAAACTAAACTAGTGATTCCATCGAAATACAAGTTTCGCCATATTTCAGAAGTTTTCAGCCTCCGTTCAATTGCATAATGAGGACATTTTTAGTTGGCATTTTATCATATATTTATTGTTCGTTGAACAAAAAAGGACCTGTTTTTCTTCGCTATTTGTGAGTGCTAACTTTGATTTATTTTTTTAAAGCCATCAATTCAATCGTAAAAAAATTTCACACAATATTCATATACCTAGATAAAATGTTTATATCAAATATTTATATATATATAATATGTTTTTGATATAAATGGAAAAATTTAGATCATTCTTAAGACATTAATAAATGCGGTAATCGGTTTTGTAAAACGAATTTTTTCTCAGTAACGGCAAAAATGCGAGCTTGTTCTCTTTATAAAACCGATATTTTGCAAGTTATAACTTAAGTCCATTACAACTGAAAGATTTATTTTCTAATAATTTTATTTGTCTTTCGGGAGCTCCCCGGCTTTAATAATCTCACAAAATAAGAAGTGACATTCGCTCCAAAGCTTCGCTCAATATAAATTCGAAGAAAATAAGTCGTTAATGTGAGTTCTAACTTGCCGAAATCCCTATTAATAGCTTTACAACGAGACCAAGATCAAATTTTCACATCCATCAATTAATAAAGAAAGATTGTTTTATAAAATAACAACTTCTTATCGGGTCATGGAAATAATCTAAAACTTTGTAATTGAGTCATATAATTCAAATGTCGTATTAAAATGGCTCTTTTTTCGTTCTGTGATAAAATAATATACGGATTCAGAAATATATTTGCATCATATGGTTGAACGCAGGATGAGACATGCTAAAATAGCTGAAACTAATTATATTCTTAATCTCTTGTTTATTTTTTTCAATTCCTAACTGGAGTGTCCATAATGAAAACTAGTTTCAGCGTCCGCACGGCCTTGTGGGTGTAAATAATATACACTCACGCACGGAATATTCGTCATCATTAAACTGGTTCCCATGAGCGGCCGTGACCTAGAGCGCCAAAGAGACGACCTCTTCGGTCATTTCCACCGGAAAGTGTGTTAAATAGCGTCGTTTAAATATTGGCGAGGACATGTTCGAGACTGTGAATGGATGCGCCGTCGACCTGGCCTACCCGGATCACAGCGCACGCCTGCACTTTGCATATGCTCTCAGGATACTTTTGCTACTAATTGCGCAAATCCTATTTCTATTCAATGTTTCTCTCCTTTCGCAATATACTATGATTGCTCTGTTAGACACGACTGTGACAATGGCAATGACAAGAAATTTCGTTAATATCTTTGAGATGAAGAGAATCCTCGGTGAAAATCACTAAAAACGGCGAAATAAGAAACGCAGAATGGAGGCACTGAATCACTTCTAGGGACATAATGAATTAATACATCTTAAGACAGTCCATTCCTTACATTATTGGACGCGACAGAATTATCAACGGTGCAGTACAACGTCGTTCATTTCACCGACAGAAAATTAACGTTGGCAGTGGAAATAGCGGGAACGATATTTTTTTAAATACCTCATTCGCCTTATATTAGTTCAAATACTCGTGAGCAAACTGTAATACACCTAAGAGGATTATTTCTTACAGTAGAGGCAGTGGAGAATCAACGTTAAACGAATAAAATACCGAATTCGAAAAAAAAGATTTCCGCACTCATGTAGTATTCTCGTTTTAGACCGGACTCTCAATTTTTCATTTTTTCTAATTTTGAATAAGCAATTCCGACAAATGCAGGCTTAGAAGGGTCGAAGATAAACGATTCAAATACTAAAATTATGAACTGGTGACGACATCGCGAAAATAACCGATAAAAAGTCATAATTTGGCTGAAAATATGTTATAAGGACGTCTAGGTTAAAAATAACTGTCAAAATGTATGCCATCGAAATGTGAAAGCCGCACGTAATTCAGATTGAGGAATCCTTTTCCCGTTCCATCCGAAAACACTCCAACAAACGACGAATATGAGTCCATTGCGGGAGTATTTAACGCGATTTCCAATACGAGAAGGCGTCGTCGGAGTGAAAATCAAGAAAATCGGAGTTAATGAGATAAAATTCCGAGAATAAAATATTTCCGAAATCGCGAGCTAAAGGACGACGTAAGAAAGATAGCAGCGGCACCAAAGTCGATTTTTTATAAGAAACATTCGTCCACATATTGCACGGTCGAAGTAAAACAATAACTTGGCATAAAGTGATTCACTCACTTTGAGAGATTCCGGAAGATGCTCCGCTAAGTAGTCCAGCACTTGGGGCAGTTCGTCCTCTTGGATCAGTCGGAAGTTCCTTCCTTCTGGCATCAGTTCCATGGTCTCTTTGAGTCGACGGGAGGGCGAGGATCCTGAAGAACAAGAGTGCAAGGTGAGGTGTCTCTCGCCCCCCGCGACCACGCCGACTGGCCGTCGGAGGGGAGTGGCGTAGGGGAGGTTCTGCAGGTGCCAATCTGCGCAACCACACTCGTGTTTGTCCACAATTTCAGAGATCGCTCATTCGGTCATCGAAATAGGCGATCCAAGGAAACGATATATCCCTCGCGAAAGTTTTTTGAATACTGAAAACAATAACGTTAAGGGTATATTTCGACATCAGCACCATTATCGAATGTATATTTACCCCTCTTACGCTCTAAATTTAAATTAACCGCTTAACCCATTTTCGGAGAAACTACGGAACAATTTGGGTTTGCTCAATCTCATGAAATATACGTTAAAACTAAAAAATAGTAACCCAAGCATTATTAATGTCCGAAAAAAAGATCTTCTTCCTGTATTTAAGACGACTTTTCTCGAAATATTTTCGTGACCACATTCGATTGATACTTAAATACGCGAAGGGACAAAGAACGCGAAAGTGCGAAAACACCATCTCGAGTCCGATTCCGAATATCGGATTATCCTTGCACATTTTTGAAAGAATTCTAGTGGAAAATAAAAGCCAAAAATCCGGAATTTGTGCGTAATTTTATTATTCTTTTGCATGTTTTTTCTAGGGTACTGACTGGAGAGAAGATTAAGTACTTATCGGTATTTTTAATCTTAATTGAGATCGTAATAACACACAGCGCTTCGACGGATGACCTCCCATCGGCGAGATCAGGAAGAGATAACTTTCAACTATTCCTTTGTAACTGTTTGACTGTAAGAAATAAATTATTCAACTATAACACCGAAACGTTCGACAATGCATATAAGGACAACGATCTGGCGAAACCTCTGTTATTCTTTAAGGGAGGAGGGAAGAGGTCAGGAGGGCAAGATGCGAAGGAAGGGGCGGCGACTGGCACTGCAATGACGTTGGCGAAAAGTGACTTTGCGTGTGCTGTGACCAGGAAATTGAGCAAAGGGTTCGCGTGCTCGGATCTTCTGTTTCGGCCTCCCTGAAGAGAGCGGATTTGCCGCAGCTGCCCTACTGATAAGAGTGCGCAATAATTGCTTCCGATAATCGAAACTTTAAAGAAAATGCCCTTTCAATACGCCTGAAGAGCCCACTTGGTTTCAACTTCCTGAGAAACATGAATCGCAATAAGTTCTTCGGCGATACTTCATAGAATTCTGTAATTTAATGCGCGAATATGTGCACGAAGATCTTTCAAAAGCCTCTCGTTCTTAGGACTTGCCTTGTTTTGAACATTTTCAAAATGAAATAGTATAAGAGAGATATTCTCCACCAGCTTTTTTACAAATTTTGCCGTTTCTCGCGAATGAAATTCTTGAAAAAAACCTCGTCAACGATTAAGAAACGTAACAATGCTTTCTGCGATAGCGTTATGACCACCGCGCGCAATGCGAAACATGTAAAATCCTGCAATAAAGGAGGAGGAGAAACACGAGGTAAATGAGCTATTTAAGAAAGTAATATTTCCTTCTTTCCCCTCCTCTGCCTTATAAATATGCATCAAATCCTCTATTCCAATCATCATCAGAACAAAGGAACCGGTTATTGCGTCATCAAAACCACTAATTCAGAGTTATTTAAAGTTCACAAGTACTTCGTAACTTCCACCAAATATTTATTCTACGACCGGTTTCGGCCCAAAAGATACGGCCATCCTCAGGTACATTATACAGGAAAATGAGCATATTTATATAAAATCAAGGNTCTGTGTTTTCCTGTCCTTGCATACATCTTCCTCTGCATTCGTACGTATTTTCATGCATTTATTTTCATTCTAAAGTTATCTTAGTGCACCTCTCCATAATAAAGTTCTAAACAAACTTCACAAGTACTTCGTAACTTCCACCAAATATTTAAAATATTATTAGAATAAATATTTGGTGGAAGTTACGAAGTACTTGTTAAGTTTATTTAGAACTTTATCATGGCCTTCCACGATATCAGGCCAACGCATATTGATTATATCAGAAATAACTATATTGATTATATCAGAATATAACTTCTGAATCGTAAGAGCTGTGTGTTATTTTCCATCGCACAATTAATCTTAAGTAAATTGGCACTGGCATTATGAAGGCTATGATGTGAAACTATAGCGGTTTAGGGAAAGAAAATGTAAAGCAAACTGGGCAAACGAAAATCTCAGATTATTCCTTATATTTATTCTTCTTTCGGATTCTCCGCGATACTAGGTGCGAAACAAGCATTAGCATCAGGAATTTGTATGCTGTTAGCAAAATATAGACACGAAATCAATAAAAGTATAACTTGAATAAAATCGATTGCACGATAAAATGATTTCGAGCAGTGTTCCAATTGCTTTCTAGTTCAATAGACATGACTCAAAATACCACCTGCAGGCGTATTTGATTTGAGTGATTTCATTGCGAAATGGGTCATTTGGTTACTCGAGAGTGCATACACTTGTAACATAACATCAAAAATAGAAAAGTCTTTAGTTATTAGAATGTGTTAAAGAATTCATTTCTCGTTAATGAGATCATCCAAAAATCAACTGAATAAATTAGTGCTACCCTAAATAAATTCGTATACACGATAATCGCGTGTTCTGGAATCTAATTAATTCCCATCATTAACAATAATTAATATTGATATTTATTGCAAGTACATATAAATTTGAAAAGAGTTTTTCCAACTTTGCGGATATTTATGCAGATTTATTTATGCGATTTGGAAGAGTTGAAATATTTATCGAAGTATTAAGTAATTAATCTTCTCAGATAACATCGTTTACTTTCCAAAAGACATAAATAAGCCATGAGAAGAATCATTCAAATAGACGTTAAAACGGCGAGTGGAAGCAATGCAAAAAAATCATTAACATGGTGGACAAGTTCTAATTAATATTTTATAAAGAACTATATATATATATAATGACTTGAGAATATTTTATTGAAAATCGAAATGGCTCCCTATCCGAGGACTAAAAATAAAAATTACACCCTGGTAAACATAACTAAATGTATTAGGTAAATTAGATTGTAAATAGCACATTTAATTAAACTGTTAGTTATGGAGTCGATTCGGTGACATTACTATAGAAAATTAACCTGAAACTCTATTTCTTATCAAATCTCATCTAACTTTATTTCTCATCGACGCAAAATCTAACTAAATTCTAAGCTAGATAATTTTCGTGTATTTCGAGTGTTGAGGATATCCATCCATAACACATTGCCACATTGAGCAGAACTGGAAAACGCATGAAGAGGAGGGTAGCAAACCGGGTCTCTCTTTGTGAACGCACCCTTCCTTGCTCCCCTAGCCAAACAACCCTTCCAGCTTCGCATTTGGAAGCGGTGAGACGGAACCAGCGATAAGAGAGACTATTAAACGTCACTTTTGGTTTCGCTGCTTGGTTTAAGATATCAGGGATACGGCGCATTCCCTGTGGTGCTATTTACTATGTCCTTTACTAGCGAACAGGGAGCTAATGCAGGGATTGTGCTTCGATTGCCACACTTTTTCGCTTCGGTCAATTTCCTATAAACAATCTCTTTTCGTTGTCTTTAATCATAGGAATATGCTTGACGAGTAGTATCCGAAAAAGCTTCGATGCGATGTCTTTCACCGGTGCATTAGTAGAGAGCTAAACACACACCTCTCGTATCAAAGTATGGAGAAGGAACTCCTTCAGCTTGAACCTCCATGTTCCCGAGGGAAGATCGGAAAATAATGCAACGAAGTCACGCCTGACGGAAACCTTAACTTTGGTGACAAATATGTGGTCATGATAAGACCCCTCTCTCAATGCGACTAACTTCTCTATCCTCCCTCCAGTTTGGCTGACTGACCTGATATTGCCGCGCCTCCTCTCCCTGCCACAGCAGCCGCACCGACCCGGACTGCGGCAGGAAGGCACCGGCCCTCGCCTCCTAGTAGGTCGGCATTGCGTCAAGTGGGGAGCGAAAACGGCGAAAACGATTTTACCGGAAGGACTGGACCGCCTTATCGGTGGAATTTGCCGCCACTATCTCCATCTAATGGCGAAAAAGGAAAGTAGCGCTGTAAATCAGCACTGCGGGCGGCAGATTTTCGAACTCGTACATGTTAATCGATTGCTAGCTAAGTTCTAGTAATGCGCACGGAAGAGGGGCGATGAAAGTAATTTCATCGATTTCCCCGGAAGTCTGCAACTTTCCTGAAATTCCATGCCGAGTCGTTTTTTGTCCTCCTTAAATTTATAAAACTGGATTTAAAAAGTTTGAAGTGAGAAAATTGCACTTTTACTAACCAGTTCGTGTATCAATGTTTATTTTGCATGAACATTAGTTTTTTGTTGGGACCATACAATTTGGCTCTTACAACACAGTTAATTCTGTATTATTATCTACTGATTTAACACATTTCACGCAGCATTCGATGATCTGAAAGATCATTTATGAAATATAGCTTGATGTTTTGGTAAGTAAATCAGTAGACAAATTCAGACCATCACTGTCAACATTCTCCTGAGAAACAAAACTTTTTGAATGTTTTACTTGAACTAATTCCATAAAAAATTACTCCATATTATATTACTCAATAAAAAAATAATCTTTAGCGAGCGAACCCTTTCCGCATGTGCGGTGCCCTTACGTTTCTGCCCTTTCCATTTCGACAGCTATGATGTGTTGTTAGGATGATTGTGTGTTAGACTGTTTCAGTCAACTTTTCTCATACATCGAGAGTGATCACGAATGAAATCTTGAGGATTTAGAGTTTACCATGCGAAAATTTGCAGGTTTAAATTTATTTTATAAGGTTGACTAAAGGAGGGTGGTCATAGCGTAAAAATAGTGAACCGCATTAAGGTTAACGCACATTTCTAACTTTTCTATAGATTACTTCCTTCAAACAGCGATGGCCAGAAAGAATGCTTCAAATTATGCCCGGGTCAACTACCAAAGAGTTGCTACAGCAGATGATGGATTTGTAGATACACAGGTAATTATGATAGTCTTTTTGTAAGTGAATTTTTCCTGTCATTTTAGCTTTTGTTGGTAACGAAAGTATTTGACTAGTCAAAGCTTCTATAAGGTTAGTTCGAGTGATTGTTTAAAATTTGATTTACTTATCATGTTATACCTGAACACATATTTTCACCACAAAAGAAGAGATGCCTCAAGAGTATAACTTTTGCCTGTATTTTATTCAGTATGAACCGTTTTAGCGTAATAGTCCGTTTTATATTTCAGAGAAACGTCTAAACATTCTAAGTATTGTCGTCTTTAATATATTGCTGTTGTTTTAACGATCTAAATGCATCATGTCATGTTAATGGTAATCTGTTTACAGTTCGAGAAGGTTCCCACTAGAATTCCTTGGAGGGCCATAATTCTAGCCGCTCTTCTCTTCATCGGAGGAATTGTCTTATTAGTTGTTGGTAGTCTTCTGGTTAGTGGTCATATAGACTCCAAGGTAAAGTTGTTCCCATCAAAATGTGAATTAAATTCAATAGATTTAGCAATTTGCAAATTGACATCGTCTGCATGTTTTTCATGTGAGATATTCAGATAACATATCCATAAATGAAAGTATTTCACATATATCTGATAACAAATCGAAATATAATAACAGTTCGCATAAATTTTATATTAATTACGAAAAATGTAATCTATTTTGGTAACCTCTCATAAACATAGGATTGTTGAACCTAATTTGAACCAAGCTGTTTATTCCCTAAACTTTGAGGAGCCATAAACTAACTTGGTAATATAATGCTATAATTGTGTAATATTTAAAAAATTATATTTGATAGAAATACTTATCATAGGGGATTCATTTCGGTTATTTTACAGATAAGCTAAGTTTACTGAATCCTGAAGATTGTTCTAATTGCTGATGTGATCTGAACCTCTTCATTATCATGATGTTGATTTCTGACAATTAAAATATCAAAACAGACAGTATTTTATCCAAACACACAAGCCAATACATATCAAAGATAGCTCACCAGAAGAAAAACATTGAGTAATTATTTTGATGATTATTCGTGTTGAAAATTTCAAAATGATTAAACACAAATTATTTGACAACTGTCATGTATATATTTCACTATTCAAGATTTACTTGGCTTAAAAGGCAGTATTTTAGGTAGCTATGTTGTACTGTTCATTCACATTTCACAGAATCCCTTGAAGTGTAAAGAGAAAGACACCAAGATGAGTTAGAGTCAATAGCTGTATTTGCTTTAATGTTGTAATGAGAAATTAAAGTTGAATTCTTTTTTTGTTCTTGCATTTCTACCCAGGTTTCTTAAAATTATTTAATCTCTTACAGTATGCAGATAGGACATGGCCTATAATTATTCTAGGAATAATCATGTTTTTGCCTGGAGCCTATCACGTTCGAATAGCTTACTATGCATTCAGGCAATATCCTGGATTTTCATTTGATGACATTCCAGAATTTGACTGAGTAAGTCTCAAGTGTTTTGAGTTGTTCTGTGCTTTTGCCTATTTTCTGAATATGAATTTTTTTATTATTTGAATTGTTTGCTATATTTATATAACAGTATCTTGTAAAGCTATTGTAAATGTTTACAACTTTCTTATGAATAAAATTTTGAAAGTTATTTGAGTGTAATACAGCAGTAAATACGCTGAGTGAATTAAATTGCAAGTATGGAGCAGTTTTCAATTTCATAAATGTAAATAAGGAATAATCTCCTTTTCTGATATTTATTTGGCACAACAATTTTACAAAATGGACTTCTTACTTATATAAATAAGAATAAACTCAGTATAAAATTCTATTAAGTTTCACACTTGTAAAGCTTTTTTTATAAAGACTTCAATTTCAACAAACTGAATGTTGCAAATGGTTTACAAAAGGACATTAATGGAAGGTGGGACTGAAATTAAAGCAACTGAGGTCAAATAAAATGAAGCCATTTCAACAAAACAGTACCCATAATCTTAAAACATAAAGAGGATTTTCTGCCAAGTAGCATACTTAGCCCTTGATGTTATTAGACACCCTATATTCAAGAGAACATATGCAAGTTTTTATCAGTTGAAAGATTTACCAAACATGCCTGAAATCTTTGTTTCAGGTTCAATAATCACAGACAAAGTATTCACTGCTATGTAAGTTAATTTGTATAGTTATAAAGGAAAGTAATTTGATCTTTAAACCTATGCCAATTATAAATTCATACCAAAACACTTTTAGATGCCTTGTATATAAATATTCATGTAGTTGATCTAATGTGGTCTCCAGACAGGTTTTCCAAACATAGCAGCTTAACTTTTTGCATAAAGAACTCAGAGATTTCCATGTCCTCTGAACTGGCTGTAGTATTTAGACCACATAAATTTCCATTTTTTCAGACCAACCGAATACTTTCACAATAGTAACTTTTTGTATATTTCTTTGGATACACAATATGAAGACTAAAAAAGTCTTATGATATGACAGCAGTGTTTTAGGAGGGCTGAACAGAATTTTAATTTCTTTAGCACAAATGCCTCATCAAACTGCCAACTCTGTGACTCATAAGAAAGCTGTCTATATTGTTTTTTCCACCAGGATTTCCCAAAAACATAAAAGAGTACCCTTAAAATTCCTATTCTCTAAGGAAGACTGAAAACTTTTAAACTTATCTCAGACTAATGAAAGAACTTAATGCAATGACTGTTAATATAACTGGTATGAGAAAAAGGCATTCTGGGTAAAACGATCATAAAACACATCTCATCCCAGAGCATATTGTAACAGTCAATAACGAATTGTAGATTCCCATTGGATGTCAAAATTGAAATGATTCACTCTGATTAATTACTAATTGAATGAAAAATATTATTTAAAAACGATTGCTGAATCACTGAGTAATTCATGAGAGAAAAGCAAATATTTTCCATGAGTGACAGGATTCTGTGATGGATGATTTACCTTATTTCATAGAAAAGACATGATTGGTCAACTAGAGAATCAGGAATCCTCTGAAATCTGGGAGCAAATGCTTTCTATTTGCATGGAAAGAAACTTTATCTCTAATGTTTCAAGCATCAGTCAAAATGTTCATCACTTATCACTTAAATTGCATGGAAACATGCTAATATCTTAAAACAATGTCAACCATAACTTAAATTTGAATACACAACTGAAAAAGCATCTAACTTATGAATTCCAATCTTGCACTTCAATCATTATGATCTATTGTTACATGATTTAGCCATGGAAACATGACTCTATGAACTATAACATACAATTATACTATTACAAAGAAAATTTGAGACACTTGCTGCTGTAAAATGCAGCTATATCGTTCCCTTCAAATGGCTGCCTCAGATCAATTCAAAGGCAAAACCATTTGTACTTTTTTTCCAAATTTTGTTTACTTCCATTCCAACACTATTCATCAAAAACCTGAAACTTTTTTCCTCTAGCAAAAAGAGTTATTTGTAAAGTGTTTTCCATCTACATTGTATACTTATAGAGGATCGGACTCCTTACAATCTACCCAGGAATAATACACGTTAAGTACAAATGCATTTTAGAGAAATTGGTGTTAATCATTTGTCTTGTTTAGTGAGCACTGTAGTTTTCAGTGGAATCATCCTCTGTATCACCTGGAAAATAAAAAGTATGGACTTAAAATATAGCCTTCCTCTTCCTTTTTTTACCACTTCTTCACCTCCTTATAATGCGGAAATTATACTAACAGAAATCATTGCTCCAGACAGAATTTAGGTAGCAAATTCTTCTTTCCATATGAATGTTACATAACGTATCAAATACAGATACTTGATATTAATAATAATATTTTAATATGAGTGACTCATTTGATTAATTTTTAAATGCAAAATAACGTACAGAATGGAGAAGAGGTTAAGAACAGAAATGAAGATTATAAATATATCAAATTAAAAATATAGAGGAAATCACCCAAAATAATCCCATATGAATGAGGAAATGATAGCCTAGACAACAGTCAAAGAATAAATTATTAAACAAATGAATATGTGATGAGGAATTTGCCATTTTTTTTAATAAAAACTTTTTTTTAACGAAGTTATGAAATTCTCTAACCAAAAGGAAGCTTTTGGATTTAATTGAAATACCTACATTAAGGTAATACATAGAGTTTTCAAAACCTCCAAAAAGTCAATTTGCAAGCAAACCAATCAGTAGGAAGAGCAGGGGTTCTCCTTGGCTGCACTTTAGAAGCTTATTAATCCCAATGTGTATTTTGGCCACTACGTTGCCATCTTAAGAGGATGAAGAGAACTTAGTATGGTATTCGTACCTTTTGTGATGTCAAAGAAGGAAAACAAAACAGAAAAAGGAATGAGTCTCATGTCATCATCTATATGCATTTCCTGTTTTGGTTGATAATGTATGCATCCTGTTCAGGGAAAGGACTCCACACAGAGAAGCCGTGTCTCAAGGAATAACTGGTGTGAATAAGAGCAACATGACTGGGACCCAAATTGTACATCACATATCTCCATGTATAATCTTCCTTCAACGATCCTTTCCCATATCTTCATTGTGAGTGTCATCAGTCGAATCTTGTATATGTACCACAATCTTGTATATCTCCTTTTCCTTTGAAGATGGAGATTAGTATGCTACTCCTCCATTCATCCAGCATATTTTTCTTGGTGTATATATAAACCATATCATGATTTTTTCTAATAAAGTAACACACCAATCTTAGTTTTGATTGCAAAAGCATTGATATTGCAAAGAAACAACTCATCTAAAAAATAAACAAAACTTTTTATCTGACAAAATTGGTGAACATCCTTAGTATGTGTATATTCTGTAACCAAGGATATTTAACTTTGAAAATTCACATTCATTATGCTTAAAACAAGGTTTCCTCTGTTTACAAGGGGAAAAACAAATAAATTCCTAGTCCTATACTAATGAAAAAATTAATTTGACACAAGCTAACCTAACTATATAAAAACATCAAGTCATTGAGAGTATCATGTACCTCAAAGTATCATTCTGTATGTCAGAAATGTCCGCTGGGTTGTATCTCCTCCGTCATTGGCAACAAATAGCTTTAGATAGGAGATGAGGCTTACTAGACAAGATGAGGATTGAGGCTCCTTAGTGAGATTGCGTTTTTTGCAGGATTGCACTGTTTAGTGAATATTTTCATTCTCATATCCCTAAAGTTAAGAACGTAGCCTTTTATATTGCAACCCGTCATCTATAACTTCTCTTCTACTAGTCCCTCTGCATCTCTTGAAAAAATCATCTTTCCTTTCCTGATACTCACTTTCCTCACTTATATATTGTGCAGGATGTGAACCAGTGTCAGCATTCACGTGAAGATCAAGTGCATTACAGGTTCCCTATATCTTAACTGTTATTCATTTATATTATTACAAACAGTAATCTGCATTTTGCATGCAATCTGAAAATTTCAGATTCAGCTGCATGGCTTTTCTGTGCTACATCATTTCCTTTCCAAAGGTTCAAATCAATTCTTACCTCAATACATATTAGTCTGTACTCCTCATCCGTGGCTCCTTTTGGTCTTTCTGGTGGTGTGACGTGCCTCCGCCTCAACTCCGCAACAGCCTCTTGGTGGTCAAACAATGGAGCAGGATCTAGATTAGCCCTCCTCATCACACCAACAAGATACTCGATGTAATGTAACCTGTAAGTGAAAGTGGAATACTTCAATATAGTGCTATTCAATGGGTTTGTATAATTTGCAAAAATTCAACATGATACCAGTTACAATTCACAGTGCAAATGCTTAAGTGCAGTCTTACCTTCAGATTACTATGAATTATGTTAATTTTTACACAAGTGTCATCAGGATTGGATACAGACTGTGAAAGACTCAAAATGTAAAGACCTTACCAAAGTCTCGGCGTGAGATAAATGATTGGAGTGAAAAATACCAATCTTCTGAGGATGTCATCAAGACTATTTATGATTTTATGAGATGCCATTCTAAGTGACATATGATGAAAAATTGTCTCCCACACACAAAAATTATTTTTTCCCCTTACATTCAAAGAGCTTTAAACCTTAAAATTGAAAGAGATAATTTTTAGCTTGCTTTGATTAAATAATGGCTCTCAAACTTAAATTTGTCAACCACTATAAAATGACAAAAGTGTACACAACCCTGAGATAACGAGATAAGGTTAGTGAGATAAAGACATCATCTCAGACCTAAAATTAACTCCTGAAAAAGAATCTTTTGTTCCTTCATTTTTTCTCATACATTTGTCAACTAAAACATACAAAAGGACCCAAAAAGGCAGGAGATGAGAAAGGACAGTGATACAGATTAGGTAAAAAATATTTATCTGTTAAACTAGGCAGACCATCAACTGAATTTGGTGGCATTTGGTCTAGGGAAGAGAAAATTCATCCTTGAAGCAGCACCTCTAACACCTTGTTGCTTTTGTTTTTATCGTTTCTGAAGAAAGTTCAAGGGAAAAGGAGAAAAGCATGAATTAGGCAGAATAATTATGCTGTAGAATCTCATCCAAGTTTAAGGGGGGCACCTGGTTTAGAAGGGCAAAATTTAAGTTTTTTGGAAATTTCTTTTAGAAAAATGGTAAGACACACAGCTTTCTAAGCTTCTACATAGCTATATTATACCTATGAGAGTATGTGAAACATTTTTTCATTAAAAATTAACTAAATTTATCGTATATATCATAGGATATCTACAGCAAAAGCGTTACCAATTGGTGTGGTTTCTAGCGTCTACAATATCCGTTCAAATTTTGAAAACAAATTTTTTTCTTATAGAATATAAAATTATCTATTCGATGAACCTTTAAAATTATGAAAAAGCCAGCTCTTTAAAGTGAAAATTTNTGACCACCGCTGCGTTCCCGAGAACCAACATTGAATTTAACAATAATAATTGCTTAAATTAATAACTTCATCAATATCTGAGGTTCACCTAATAGAGAATGTAATGCTTAAAAGGCATGCAAAAGGAAATCTTGATAGTTGAAATAGTTTTTGAGTTATCGTGCACACCAATTTCAAAAACAGTTTCGAGAAAAACAAGTTTAAAATTCTTGCTATGAATATCTATCATAAATAATTAACTTACGATTGTTTACTGCTTATCTTGTATACCTAGTGCATATAGCAAACTTTTTGCGTCTTTATAACAATCATTTAGCCCCATTTGTTTCTCTCTACGAATTATTTGAGCCTCCATTGCACTGCTCAACCTTCGGCGCTGCTGCCTTGCCAACCTCTCGCGGTCATAGATTTCGGCGTTAATCTTGAATTGCTGCCCCATTTCTATGTCTAATTCTTCCATTGTGTTAGTTACAGCAGAATAACCTTCGTATAAAACATCTGCAGTTATGTAAGCGTCGATTTCGCAAATTTTTTTGCCGGAATCAGGGTGTTTAGGAACCTGGTGCCAAACAGTTGATCTCTCCTTGATATTTTGTGTATGCTCTCCAATAAGTCTTTCTGCAAGTGCATCAAAAACTGTAGAAAATTCTATAATTCTGTTAAAATGCATAGGATAACAACCCACACTTTTATTAGTAAGAGAGTAGTTTCCTATCAGTTGCACTCTTTACCAGTTTTTCTTCTTTTTCCTCTGCGTATTGATTGCCGTAAAACTTACATTCCGGGGTTTTATTTCACGAAAACTTTGGTTCTTTCTTCCTTTTGGATAAGGAACTGTACGGTTAAACAAAAAACACCAGAAACTACGACCGAAACATCCAAAATTTTCTCTAAGACTGGCTTCACTTAGAAAGAAGAATCGGAAGAACCCTTGCAACGAATCATAGTGCGCCTAACTTTTATTACATCAAGGTATCTCTGGACCTTTCTTATTACGAGAAAGAGAAGAATAGGATGCCCTCAAAACATAAATAGGGTAGAAAAGAATACCCAACAACCATATAATCTGCTAAAACTCTGAGTGGAGACACTGAGCTGAGGCAAGATTTTCTCTTCATTCTCCTAACTGCCCTAACAGCAAAACCATGTAGCCAAAGCAGTTGTTTACAGGAACAAAATCTTCCAATAGACAAAGGGTCCATTTGTGACTCATATGACAAAATGAAAGAGGCCTCATAAATTTTCAAACCGAATTTCAGAGATCAGTATGCTGTACAGAGTGCCGTATCTCAACATCGGCACCACGTATAATATGTATCATATATAACATGTATTTTACCAAAATTTGCACCTAAGAGTTAAGTTGTGTGTTTAGGGCACCCCAAGTATTCTTAAAATATGAAGGGTCTAAGCCATAAAACATCTGTTCCTCAGGTACCCGCTGAGAGAGAGCCGTAGGAGAGTTGACAGCCACTTCCACTCTCTGGGCACAGCTGCACAGGCTTAAGAAATTGGCTGTAGTTTAGTTAATATTATGTATAAAGATCTGAAAATTTTGCAGTATATTCTTGAAATGTTCTACTATTTTTTAAAACAATAAAAAAAATTCAATTTTTTTGACGGGGTAAACCAGGAGCCCCCCTTAACTGAACATGATCAACAATGATGATGAATAACTGCTAAAGATGCTCTGCCAACCACGTATGATTTTTCCAAGATTCACTGCATCAGCTGATCATAAACCACCTCATTTGATAGGCCAAAAATTGTTTATATTTTCTGAATTGTTATCCTCCTCTCCTGCTTTGCCTCGTCTATAATGGGGTCCTTTTGACTTTCAATGATTAATTCTGTATAAGAAAAGGAAGGTATCTCAAACAGAATAATCTACATCCCACATTCAGAACAAATTCTAGCTGTGACATTGAGTGAGATCTTCCCAATCAATCTCATCTCAGGGAAAGGCCTTACAATAAAAACCCACTTGTTTATGTTTCTTCTTTCACAATCTTATGCTGTAAATAAATTAAAATAAGCAGATATGTAGTGCAGTTTTTGTGGGCTGGTGAGCATAGTTTTGGAGAGATCCTGGGATAAATAACACACTAACAACTCTGAGATGAATTATAGCCACTGTTGTTAAAGAATTCATCCTTAATTACCTATCTGATAAAAAGTTGCTTCATTTTTTGTGAAAAATGATCAATTTGACACAATAAAAGAAGCCAATCTCTTTGCCCAAAATGTTGACTATCTTCAAAAATATGATAAGAATCAAAGAATCAATCACCCAACCATTAAACAAACTCATCTTATAAAACAATAGTTCATATACTCTTTAGTGTTGCCATCTTTGGCTGTGATGAAATAAAGAATGTTTATTTTCACTTGATGTCTAAAGCACATATTCAAAAATTAAAAAAGACAAAAAAAAAACATTCTGTGCTGTTCCAGCGTATAAGAAATAAAACGTTTCTTGCATCCCAATTAAAACACTACATAGGTTATAACATGGTTTTTCCCTCACTAAGTCCCCCTGAAACATCCTAAGTGGGTTACAGAGTAATTTTATAGAGAGCTAACCTTATGAAAGGTTTTGATATCACTTTTTCACATCTTATCTCCAATAGATGGCATTGGCATTCCCCTTTGCTTCTTCCTTCTCACTCACAGACACTTGCCTCCCCTTGACTCACTGCAGCAGAGCATCCCTTCTTATTTTATCTTATATACTCTGTCTAACATCTTGAAAACACATTGTTAATCTTAAGACCCCATGTATTTCTGATGGGGAAATGTTGCATGCTTTATATTATAAATAAAATACTGGGAAAAAACAAAGGAAGCTCACAATTCAGCGTGTCTTCTCCACTAGTTCTTGCCCTGATCTCATCATCTGGAGACGCATTCCTTTTACAGGCAATTTAAGTATTCAAATAGTCCAGCTATTACTTAAAAATAACACAATTGCCGCCTTCTAATACCCCTCCACCCTTAAACTTTTTCTCTATAACCAAAAAGACAAGGTTCCTCCTTTAAAAAGTCGGGTATTTACAAATTACGTTGCTCCTATTGCCCAGCAATATTAATCAGACAAACCAGGAGAAATTTCAAGATCCATATGAAGGAACACAGGTCATCTTTTAATTCGGGTTCTTTCAAATCTCATTTTGCCAAACATCTCATTATTGCCAACCATTCTTCTGATTTTACCCCCAAAATACTCCACATCGAAAATAAGAGCCAAAAATTAAATTTACTTGAGCAACTAGAAATCCTTCTCCACCAAAAAATTCCAAACTGCAACTTAGTCTACAAACACATTTTTCAATCTCATTCTGTCCTCCTCCTACCACTCAAAACAACGTTCATACTGCATGACGCATACCCCACTTTGATGTACTCTGTAGCTCTCTTTTCCTAATCACCTTTACCCTTCCCATTCCTTCCACCTACCACTCCCCTCATTTCCCCTCTTTACCTATAAAAGCCTAATACTTCCTGTGTTCCTTGGCTTGATAATGACTATGATTAGTTGAAACTAGTCACCAACAAATCTTTTTGTGGATCAGTAAAAGTTATTTGTATTGTTTTTTTAAAACTTAGTTTTATTTAACATTTGGAGCAATATATTTGGGTCTATCTCTCAAGAAATACTGTGTTTCCTGGTATCAAAATCTGCCTTTTTTCAGCCCCTTTCAACCAATGATACCAATTTATCAGCAAAAAACTTTGGAGACAAACGACTTGGGGAAATATATGGAAGTGCAAAGTCTTTGGCAAAATGCATTCTGAAAGGTAGTTGCCAGCTACTTTTCATAATATTCCTGTAGAAAAAATCTTCAAGCGAGAAAGTTTCTGAGAAGATATTGATTTATTTCCTGTATAAATCAAAATCCTCAAAAAGGAATAACAAGTGAGAAAAACAGCGACATGACTGGGACTCAAACCCAGGTTTCCCACTTTCCGGGCAAGTATTCTAACCACTGAACTACCATGCCGGGTCTCTCCCACACTGTTAAGGCTGTAGGATTTTGTAGTATAGCCATGTTTAAATAATCATAATTTAATTAGTTTTGAAATTTGAAAGAGCCTGTTTTTTAAAAGAGCAAGAATGCAGTCCAAATAAAATGCATTTGGAATAAGGAATTACATATGAGGCTATTGGGCCAGTACTCAGTCATAAGATGTTTCTTTCATCAGTTTATGTTACGAAAGCGATTGTTTAGAGTGGCCCACAAGAATATTTATTTACACATCCACCTATGTTTATCTGTTTCACCAAAAGGATATACAAACTTTAATCTATGGGATATGAAGTATGCATCTTTAATGTCATATATAATTTTTTCTGTATGACAAAGGGAGCCTTTGTGAACTAAGAACTTTGAATTAAGCTGGTCTAGGATATGCTGTACGGCAGACTTACCCAAAAATCTCACTGTCTGTTGTTGGAGAGTAACCATATAGAACTGTTCGTGAGTTACTTGGGATCAGTAACATTTAGATTTATCTCGACTTTTTGTCAACTGTGACTAGGGAGTATGTTCTGTGTGTTTAGTAACGGCAATATACATCCAGAGTATTTTACTCCTCATTAATGACTTCAAAGTCATTGGCTAAGTTTTTCGAGATTTCCTCAGTATCTTAGTGCTGAAATTCATGCATTAAAGTATTTTATATAAAATATATGTATATTATTTATATAAAATAATTACAAGAAATGAAAAGAAAATTAAAAGTTAAGGCCTAACTAAGGTGAAATAACATCACTCTCTAACACAGGAAAATGGGTGACTTTGCGCAAGATGGTGTGCATTCAGGAAAGATCCCCACCTTGCCCAAAAAGTCTCTTGAATGGCTTGGAGAAATGTTCTGCCGGGATAGCTCGATGGACAGAGCACCCTGGCAATTGGGAGACCCGGGTTCGATTCCCGGTCCCATCAGACTTTTTTCAAGTCCATTCTTCCTGGGGATCGCTCTCTAACTTTCACATCACATCTACCTATAATATACAATCTTGTGCATTCTTGGTGAGATATAAAATGTAACTTCAGCCAATCTGTTCTATCCTTTTACAAAGCAGTCAGCAACACCTCTTGTGTTTCAATGCATATTTTAGAAGTGTATTCTTTAGTACCAATATATTTTGAGGTTTTTAACCTGTGTTATCTCTAACGAGGTCAGTTTACCTATATACAAGTATGTTAACCTGCTTTAAACCATTCATTCTATCTTCTTGATTCATTTAGAGTGGAAAGACTTGATTTTACTAAATATTTCTTGTTTTATCCATCTTTTGTAAATTCTAATCAGTAATAAAATTCAATGATAACAAAACATCTTTGATAAGATTTTCTTTCTTTCTGCTAAAGTTAAGATACTCTACAGCCATTTCTTCTAACTATAACATGCAAAGGAGATAAAACTGCAAAATAAAATTTATGAGCATTTCTTGTGTTTTTCTGATTTTTCTGGATATGTATTCATGACCGCTTTAGCACAAGTTATGACTGTTTTATACGTTCATTAGTTTTCTCCCTTTCCTCCCTTAGTAAGCCCTTTCATTATCAACCAAATATATTATAACAATGACAGTGCATCAAATTAATTTCCAAATTGGGTGACAATGCATTCTTACAGAATATTAACCCCTTTAGAAATATCTGGTAACCCATGATACCTAAGAACCAACTCAAGCTTTTCCCCTTGATTTAACCATTGGAACAATGATTTTCTTAACACCACTTCTGGTGGTGTTAAGAATAAAGATAAAGACTGTGTTAAGCAAAAACATAAATATAAATAAACAAGTCTCTTTTTCATTCATACCATTGTCCTTTCTCCTTCACAATATAGATTGAATAGTATTCAATGTATTAAGCAGAAGAGAACCAGCTCAACCAGGGTCAAGCCAAGAGGTGTTGCTGACTGCTTTGTAAAAGGATAGAACAGATTGGACTAGACTATTTCATAATTTCTAATTTGAAAGTTGAGCTTACCGGCAGAGTCCAGCATGATCCTGAGGCACATCTTCCTCACAAAATCCATCAATGAGTCCAGCCGGACCCTCCCTCTGAACCTGAACCTGGCATTTCATTCTCTCATCTCCCACCTTTTGAGAGTCTTCATCTGATGCAGACTGAGGATTCTTCGTATTATATTCCACTCCATTATCCTGAAGCAGAAATTAAAAGAATGATTCATTTCATACGAAAATTCCATGTCAGACTGAAATACCCAGGGTAAGATATGAGGACTTCAACATAACCTTCTAAGTAAATTTAGATGGAGAGTATCAGATTAGCAGCCTAAACAGACTTCTACCAATCACTGCTAAATGTATCAGAGCTATCATTGGTCAGTATTGGCACAAATTGTCAGTGAGTGATAAATTGACAAAAGAGGCAAAAATGGCTGTACACAGAAATATATATATATCCACTTTGAAGTTTGGTTTGTTAAAGTTGGGTGTTTGATTAATAAACTGACTGTGGTTGGAATTGACTATATGAGGAGTGGCAAAAGCTAAAGGGATTTCTCTTTGGATCGTTTGGTATTGGATGTATTTGAAATTAAAAAAAAAACAAAGCAGTAATACATTAAAATTGCAAAACAGACATTTTTATTCACAGCACTTCTATTCAAGAAGACTAACAGATCTCTTAATTTGGAGCTGAAAATTCTCTTTCCTGTAACTTTTAAGCAACTCATATCTCCACTTCAGGCAAGAAAAGTTGAAATTTTACATAGAGATGCAAGTTTTGTGAAGTTGGTCATCTTTGTCTACACAAGACCAACTCTTGTTTAAGATTCTGAAGAATATTAGCACACTGAAATTTAGGAATTATATGCAGAATCATCTCACCATCAGTTTGGAAGTTCTTCAGATCCTTGGGGTTCATTTTTATCGCAACACTTAAGCAAGTATTTCAATTTGTTAGCAGGAGAAATGTAAAATATTCATTGAAATAAAAATGTTAAGTCTATTAATTTTCAATTGAACCTCAAGTTTACTTCATTGATGAAACCATAAATTGATGGCTACCACATTACTATGTCCTATTATAATCCTTTTCATTGCACTCTTATCGATAATATGCACCAATTTTATTCTCTAAATTACAAAATACATCATAACAGCTTTTTTTAAAAAAAAAGGAAAATTAAATATTGTCAGATCTATACAGCCAAATAATTTAAGTGTCAAGGCAAAATAAATGAACTTAGTATTTTGGAGAAAGTAGTCCTTAAATCAGAAGTTGATATAATGAAAATGGCCTATCATTTATTCAAGATTATTGACAAAAAGAAAACAATATCCATGAATTTTAAATTTAGAGACTACATTCTATGAGCTGGAATGCCTTACTCTGAATAACAAAATGATGATGGAAGAACTACGGAAGACCCTGCTTAATGCTGGGGATTTGTTCCAATGAGTCTGAGCACTAAGCGAAACAGCATTAATCGAAGTTATCTTACATTCTTCTGATTTTACCCCCAAAAATTGTTAGTNTCCTCCTACATTGTTTACCAGCCTTTTCCGTTCATTACCCCCTCCCCCTCCACTTAACGACCTATTATGAATAACTAATTGGCGCCCTTACTTTGTAACTCTCCTTCACCTCCCCCCCCCTCTCTGGTTAGTACTTAAGCTGTTGTACCGAAGCTTCAGTGCCTGACGATGGTGTAAATTTGCACCGAAACCATGGTCGCAGTAATAAATTCTGTGGAAAGTAAATCATTGATTTTTTCTTCGTTTTTTAAGTCATGTAACATCGTTTGCATTTTCCTGTTTTGATCAGCAAGCAGCTGTTTACAGCGCATCAATTACACTTCCTCTTGCAATTGAACTTCTATCAAAATTTGAATCATTTTGTAAAAACTGATCCACAATTTTTCTTTGTAATGACTAAACTTTTTATAGAAAATCCATTGAAAGTTCCTTTTGTTCCTTATCTTCAGATAATTTAATTTTGATTAATGAAATCATTCTCTATTTCTGGGAATTCCAATACCGCGTTCGATTTCAGGGAATAAAACTGCACTGTTCTGAAACAGTGTAAAGCAGAGCAGCAGTAATTGGGGTTTAACTGTATAAGTTACCCAAAGAAAAATGTTAAAGGAAATACTCAGACCAGTTAGAGAGGATGAATAATACAGAAAATGCCACAGAAATTAACTCAATACAATAGTGAGAAAAATTACCATTAGAAAAGAATGAAAGCTGTCTATGAATACCTTTAAAGAGGAGATTCACAAACTCTTCAGCAACTGTGGCTGAAGAGGCAGAGTATGAGTCCAAATCAATTTTATATGTAGGTGGAGTTAGAATTGATAAGATTTACAGATTCAATTTGAGAGATTATCAGTGAAACAGGATCTACTGTCGGATTGAAAATAGTATAGACCTGGACTTTGATGCATTCCCCTTATTTTTTGAAAGAGCGACTCTTTGATTTTCAAATGATATGCATTAAAAGTCAATATTGATCTCCTGCTTCATCTGAGTTGAAGTAAACCAAATCAAAACACAGTGAATTCACGCAAATTCATGACTCGGTCATCTTCATTCCTTTGTGGAACAATGACCAGATGTCACAGAAAAACCTTTTGTTAAACAATAATTAGAAGTATGCCTTACTGGAATCGGAGTGTGCAATATGGTAGGAAAACAGTTATCCGGACGTAAAAATATGACAAAAGTATTGTTTATGTATAAATTAATTGATACGCAAGGAATACACATCCCGATATAAATGAGTGTTGTTTCAGAGATAAATAACGAAGAGAGGAAATCGGCATATATGATTAATTTGAATGGTACTTAGGAAGAGAGACTGCAAATAACCATAGAAATTTACAATAACAAATTTATGTTGCTAAAAGGATATTGTTCGTATCGAAATCATTGAGAGAAGAGGTGGAGGGTAGACAATTTCAGGACGTTGACGTTTGCAATGAATCTCCTAGCAGTTACATAAAGATTACTCTAATGGACAAACAGAAATGGTTATTTGTAAGGCGGAGGAGGTGGGGGAGGGAGTAGTATGCTACATATGTGTGTGAATAGGCAGGTAATGGGTATCAAACCATCGTACCGTTGTACAGATTACGAATAAACAATGCGTAACGCAATAAATATATGTACAATGGAGTTGGTTGGAGGAAGTTGGGGTTTCATTAACCGCATCGCCCTTTCTTATCTGGACTTTATGAGAAATAAACATTAACAAATTTATGAGGCTAAAGGCAATCCTTCATATCAAAATCCTTTGAAGGAATGTTAACTGTATTTCTTCAATGAAAAGGGAAACATATTTTTATTTATTTATTCTGTCAAGATATGACTAAGAGCAATTGGTTAGATTGAAACAGGAAGATAATTCCATTTACGTCCATTTTAATAATTATTGTAAATGAAAATTTTCTTTCAACGGAAAATATACCAACTTAAGACTATAAAAATTCTTGTTGGTGATCAGTGAGATCATTACAAGCGATCAGAAAAATAGACGGATTGCTGCATTACAGCAGCTCGGAAGCGTTTTCGTGTGCACCGAGATCTGCGCTTATTCCTGAATATAAATTCGTATTTTAACGTTATCAATAAACTTAGAGGGTTTAAATTTGAACAGAAAATAGG
Organism: Ladona fulva; assembly: GCA_000376725.2. Classification (NCBI taxonomy): domain Eukaryota; kingdom Metazoa; phylum Arthropoda; class Insecta; order Odonata; family Libellulidae; genus Ladona; species Ladona fulva. Next base: position 463,498 of record KZ312447.1, on the reverse strand, counting down.
TTATGTATTTTTTCAGAAGAGGGATACCACATCGAAACTGACCAACGGGTGGTTGGGATCCAACCGGAGCTTGGAGAGAAGTTTTACGAAATCCGCAGAGTTTTTTACGTGGTGCTCGCAGCGTCCGATGTAAGGTGGCTGGAGTTTGCTTAAGAATTTCGCCAGATGGTAGGTTGGCAAATTTATCGCACTCACAATCGGTCTCAGGCGGACCCCTCCAAGGTCCCCATCGAGGATTCCCTGAAACTACTGCGAACACATTTCGACACGAATTGGACCAAGTTGTTCGAGCACATGCTTAGATCAACTTACTTCGTTTACCAAGGAAAAACGTACGAACAAGTGGAGGGAGAACCCATGGGCTCCCCTCTGTCACCAGCAATCGCCAACCTGTTCATGGAGGATTTCGAAGAAAAGGCTCTCAACAGTGCCCCGTTAAAACCAAAATCCTTCCTTAGGTATGTAGACGACACGTTCGTCATTTGGCCTCATGGGACAGGACCCCTGAATGATTTTTTTAAACCACTTGAATAGTCAACATCCCAACATCCGGTTCACCATGGAATTGGAGAAGAATGGCTGCATCCCTTTCCTGGATGTCCTAGTAAAACGGAAAGCTGACGGATCCCTAGGACATGGCGTTTACCGAAAGCCGACGCACACGGGCCGTTACCTAAATCCGGAAAGCCATCACCATCCAGCCCAAATTAAAGGAGTCCTGAATACTTTAGCCCACCATGCGTATGCCATCTCGGATGTTGAGAACTTACCCAAGGAAAAGGAACACCTGAAAATGACGCTGGCGAAGAATGGGTTCCGGAAGAGAGACGTGAACGAGGCCCTTAAAAGGGCCGTTCAAGAATCAGCACCACCTGAAAGAGAAAAACCGCTTGCTACGGCTGTCCTACCTATGTAGCAGTACTTTCAGGTAAAATTGGCAGAATATTAAACCGCCACAACATCAGGACGGTGAATAAACCGCACAGAAAGATTGGGTCCATGATTTCCAAACCCAAGGACCCCATAGGACTAAGGAGCTCGGGAGTCTACAGCATCCCCTGCGAGTGCGGCTTATCATACATAGGTGAGACAGGAAGAGCAATTGAAACACGGTTGAAAGAACACTCCCGCTGTATACGGCTCCAGTACCCGTCGAAATCGGCAGTAGCAGAACACTCGCTAACTGAAAACCACCAAATCAACTTTGACGGCGCCAAGATCCTCGCCAGAGGGACGGGATACTGGGATCGAGTTGCGAAAGAAGCTTTAGAGATACGACTACATCAGGATAATATGAATCGGGACGAAGGATTTTTCCTCAGCAAAGCATAGAATGGGACAGTGAGGAAAATCGCTCAGCAACGAAGGCAGTATGCATCAGCCAATCAGGATACAGCAGTCACTTGAAAAAGTGAGAGGCAACCAGAGGCGAGGTATATAAGGACGACCCCTCGGCTTTTCTCGACACCCTGAAGATGGCTGCGAAGTTTGCGGCCGAAATGTCGGTGGAAATCGACCCTATCACCTGGCTGATTATCACCCCCGAGAAGAATTTCTACATTCCATACGCCAGGAAAGAACTAAGTCATTTTATTATGACTTATTAAAATTTAAATACTTGGGATGAAGAAAACTTAGATCTTGATGAAGAAATAAAAATAAGATGTGGTTGTGCTCAAGCTGCGTTCCAAAAAATGAGAAGCTTGCTCTGCGACACCATGTATCAAAATAAGACAAGATTCATGGTCCAATGCTACATCTACCCAATCTTGATGTATGGTCTAGAAGCTACTACTTTTACCAAGAAGCTGTTAGGCAGATTGGAAGCCATGGAGATGCAGTGTCAGAGAAGGAAGATGTCTTGGATCACAAGAACAAGGAAGTACTCAAAATTACCAGAAGAACTCTTATCAAGCAGATAAAATGCAAGAAAATAAAATACTTTGGTCACATCACATGGAAGGAGGTCCTGCAACTTATAATACAAGGAAAGATCCTAGATAAAAGGGAAGAAGAAGAACAGATCGGTTGCAAAATATTGAAGACTGGAGTGGTACAACTTGCTTCAGTCTCGTCTTTATGTATTTCTAAACTTACTCATTCTAGTTTAGCATTAAGTCCACCGAGTCAAGATAAGTTTCTACTCTCTTTTAAGTTCTCCCACATTAATGTTGCTAACATTTTATTTCAGAAGAGCATGATTAACAGCTTAAGTGTTGGGCAATAATACTGCTAGGGATTATAATTATTAGGAAGTATAATTAGGGATAATTTTCTGGCAGTCAATGTGTTAAAGCACATTCACCACTAAAATCAATAGATGAAGCAGTCACTGTGTGGAACTCCATTATGTTAAGTAAGGAAAAGAACACTATGTCATAGTTCCACAAGATAATTTAATATACTATGCGACCGGTTTCGACTAAGGTCTAGTCATCTTCTGGCAAAGAATACAAAAAGTGACACACATATATATACAAGAGACAACAGCAAGCATTAGGGGAGGGGTGGGTTAAGGGTTGGGAGAGGATGGGGAAGAGGAGGGAGCAGGTTGACCAGCGACAGCAGGGGGGAGGGAGCATTGAAAAGGTACATATTTGTAAGGTTAAAGGCATTTCTTTTGTGAATTAAAATTTCCATCTGCTCAAAAATATCGAGTTTTGGGCCCTTTGGTATTTGATGTAGAAGCTTAGCCTGAAAGTCGGAGGAATGATTTTCTTTTAACAAGTGCATGGCAAAATGTGAAGCATCAGAACCATTTAGGAAAGATTGCTTATGTTCTTTAATCCTAGTGCACAAACTTCTTCCAGTTTGACCTAAATAAATTGCTCCACAGTCATTACAGGTTAGTTTATAAACCCCAGATTTGAGAGACATGTCCAACTTATCTTTACAATTGGTAAGTATTTTTCCAATATTGTTCAAAGTGTAGAAAGCAGGTTTGTGGTCTGGGGGGAGGGAGTTCGCAATTATGTAGCTAATTGGACCAATAAAGCTGTTGTCTCTTGTATATATATGTGTGTCACTTTTTGTATTCTTTGCCAGAAGATGACTAGACCTTAGTCGAAACCGGTCATATAGTATATTAAATTATCTTGTGGAACTATGACATAGTGTTCTTTTCCTTACTTAACATTCACCACTATTGTACAAGCTACTTAAAGCTAATGGCTTCAAATATATACCCAAGATGAAGACATCTACATGTGTATTGGAAGTGAATGAAAGTGGCATGGTGAGGAATGATGAAAGAAAAAATAAATATTAGGAAATATTAAAGATATTTGGAGTAAGAGAAGAGAGAAAACAGTTGAAATTAGCAATTCCATAGCAACTTATATTAAATAAAGATATGCATCAAGTGTTACCTTCAACAGCTTTTGCAGTCGACCAACTTCCATATCTCTGAGATAAAAGAGGCAATCCCTTGGGTGGTGGGCATGGAGTCCCAGGCGTGCACACGGATGACCTCCTTGTCCTCTAGACAAGGCCACTGCCACTGATAGTCCTTCCTCCTCTTCTTCTTCATTTCCTCTGTTTGCCTTGTCTTCCTCAGTGCATTGGGTTCCCATTGCAAATGTCTGACCACAGCCTGAGCAGAACTCATGACGGCACTGAGGGCATGTCAAGTGCATACAGCCACCTCTTGCTAGGGCAAATCTACTGTTGCAGTGAGGACAAGAGAGCATGGCTTCTGAAGACTCTGCAAGGTGACGAGCAAGACCAGCAGCTTGAGTTGCTGGATCATTTTCTTCAAGCCATTGAGCAAAGAGTTCGCAAGAGACCCCTTCATGCTGCTTGGCCCACTGAAAACAATCATTTTCATTTACCTTTAGGCTTTACACAATTTTTAATAACTATATTATTTCTAATTATAATAATTATTTGTTATTTGTGATAGCACTTAAGCATTTTCACGTCCATTTTCTCACAAAACAGAGCAGGACATAACCACAAAAAACTACATTTTACAGTAAATATTTTTCATAGGCAATTATTCAGCAAAATATCCAGGGGTGTCAAGGGACAGTTGGTGACATTCGTCATTAATATTACATACTTAATAAAGTCTCCAGCATCTTTACAATCAAAAGGATTTACAAAGTGGAAGATGAGAGCTTCAGGATAAATACCCTTAGCAAATATATATTTTAGAAATTTCTATAGTTCTCTCAAAGATTGTGAGGACATGCACAGTGCCTATCAATCCTCATCTGTTATAAACTTGCAAAATCGTTCACCACTAAACATCTAAATTATATTTAGTCTTAAGATCCTCTTCTATCAAATCTCTTCTAACAAAATAAAGGAATATCTGGGCCCATAGAGTGTTTATGTTACATCAGATACAGTTCAGCAATAAATATTTCAATCTTGCCTCAATAGATTGGTCAACACTGAAAATCATTCCAATATGAAACTTCTAACCAAGACATTTGGGAGTCTTGGTGTCCTGAAAATGCTTCTGGGGGAGGAAATTAAATTCAGGAAAAATCCTAGAAAACTGGACCATCTTGAGACCATATTCAGGGATAAAATATTAATTTAAATTCTTACAATATCATACAAGTAATATACTTCATCATCCAGATGGAACAGTCTTAAATTTTCTTTGCAACAATGCATATAGACTGAATATAAGCAAGGCAATTACTCATGAGGAAGAAATCATGCATAATTCAATGTTAAAATTTATTTCAAATAATGTTTGAAAGGATAACACATGTATACATGTATTTGAGTTAAACTACTAACTAGTGAACTAAACCTAATCCTCTGAGTTTATCTTAGGTTTTGTCCTCTCTCTTTCTACCTAGAGACTCATAACAACCTCTAGAGACCTAAACGATGTATTATTGAGCGTAACATGGGGACTTTTGGATTGCCTAGGATAGAACCTATGAGAGCTAGGATGCTTACCTCATTTCTCCTGGTGATGGATATTATGCAACATTTTAAGACCAAATCATTGTCACTTATGGTTTAGGCATAGAAATAAATACCCCATACATAATACATATTGCAAGCTAAAATCATCTGTAATACTAAAAGGCACTTACTGGTCGACTACAGGAGGCACAAGTAACTGATTTACAGTCTGGACAAGCAAGCCTTTTCTGACGAGGATCAGCAAAAAATCCTGACGAACACTGTCAAATTAAGAAGTGAGTACATTTTTACTGTTGGCATCCATGAAATTCTGAGATAAAGCCTTCAGATAATTTAATATCCAATCCAGCAGAAGAATAAGTAATAACTTACTTAACAATTCTGTAATCATTTAATTTGCAACTAAACTAAATATAAACAAAGCTTGTAAGAATCTTAAGCTTTCCTGGTGGATGCTAAGTGAAAAGGATTCTCAGGTTCCACGCAGGTAATATCAGATAACATTGCAGTCAACAACGTTTCGATGACTGACTCAGTCATCTTTTGACCAGTATATATACCCCATTCTCAGCCAGGGCCTTAGTGCACCTTTGTTCTGAAGATTCTGAGAATGGGGTATAATACTGGGTAAAATCTGTCCACTGCACCTCAGCCCTGAGGAAGATGACAGTCAATCATTGACATGTTGGCAACAGCAATGTCACCTGATATTACCTCAATGGTGGAAACTCAAGAATACTTTTTACATAAACAAAGCTTTTTGCTTAAATGAGGTGAGAAATAATTTTACTCAAATATACTTACAATTCCCTTAACCATTAAATGCACTTCATGATACAGACAAGAAAAATATGCTAAAATCACATAAATGAGATAGGAGCAGTTAAAATGTCAGGTTTGTATAGCTGAAATTCAATTTATACTTGCAGCATCAATGTCACAAAGTGCAAAGGCAATCAAAAGATTATGAAATTTGCAGTATATTATAATGTACTAATTAATCATATGCATTCAAACAGAAAAGTAAATCGATAAACAGTCTTCAATTGAATGCTATTTGGCTTCAATATTGAATTGAGTCCAGAATTCCATCTAAGCACCTCAGTTCTTCCATAAGTACCAAAAAACTTATCAAGCCCCACTATTTATAGAAAAAATTGTAAGCTTTTAACTTAAGTTTTCAAAAATGTATTAATGATTTTCTTATTATGAATTTAAAATGGAATTAAATGGTTCATTTCATCGCATAGACCAAGAAATTCAGAATGATTGTAACTTTAAACTCACCTTTAGCTCTTATCATAAACAAATTTCAGAGAATTAATTATGATCTTTAAACTTTTAGAAGCATACTCTCAAGCAATATAGGCTAAAAAGATATTTTCAACATTTAACACTACTTTAAATTTTATTAGTTAAGATAACTTCCATAAAAGTAATGACATTGCAATGATATAATAGCAAACTTTCAGGAAATTGCTTGAAGATAATCTGTATATCCATATATTTGACATGCTGACCAGTTGGACACAATATCCCATGTTCTTATTCACTACATTAATTTTAAAAGGGCAATTTATAATCTTTGCTTCACATGTGTACCAACACTAGATTTTCTTAATTTAAACGTTAAAGGTATGAGTACTACACAAGAGTATGTGTGGAAAATGACTATCACAGCTTGAAAAACAAAAAATATACAGAACTTTGAATTAATTATTTATGCATATCAAAGATAAAAATGCTGACCTTGGTACACCATCTGAAGTTTGGATCATTGGCCAATGTTCTATCTCTCAATTTCCTAAGGAAAAGCTCGTGATCTTGGGAATCTAGAATTGCTTTGAGAAGTATATCAAGGTTGCTGTAGTAATTAAGGGCTGCTTCCTCAATGTCACAAACACCTTTCTTAATTGGTTTCTTTGGAAAATTTGGTTCCTTGCAAAATGGACAAACGGCATCTTCAATACTACGATCGCGAATCTGCACCGTGAAATAAAGGCGAGCACAGCCCTGACAGCACCTATGCACACATGTCAGCATGGACACCATCTGTGGAAAAAGACACATTCACTTTTATCAGCAAAGCCAACAAGACATTTTCTTAAGAATTGGCATAGAAAACGTACCTCATGCATTGGATAATGTCCAGTACAAAGTAAGCACTCCTGTCTCAAGTAACTTAATGCAGAATCGACAGAACTGCATTCTTGTACAGCTAATAATGATTCGGCCTGAGAAATGCCTTCCTTTAGCATGAGAATTGCAGCTATTTCAGCTCTCTCATATGAATTCACATGTCCCTCAGCAAGCAATTGGCGGGCTAACCTCTGAAAACATAAATTGCAAAATACATTCCTAACTTGATAACCAAAAGCTTTGAAGAGAGAATGAGGGATACAAGGCAAGATGAGGAGTTAGTTTTCTCTCAATTCTCTCAGAGGATTATGAGTGGAAAAAGTAAACCTAGGAGCAGCAGAATACCTACGAATGTCATAGTATTGAATGAAGAGAGATTATTAGTTGGTTAGAGGTTAGTTGTATAGGATGTGTGCAATTAAATGTCCTGTATCATTCACTCCTTGCTAGCTTTCTTATTATCACAAGGAAGACAACATTTAATGAAAGACATATTTTTTCCATTGAATTGATTTCGTTGAATAAGTTTGGTGGCGTCTTGTAGAAAGACAGGATTGTGAAATTGTCCATAGAAAGAAATCCCATCATTTGTGTTGTCAAGCATTCTGCTATGTCATTTATCGCTACTGCAAACTGAGTGACACTCAGTACCAAGCCTTGGGGGACTGTTGTTTCCTGTTTGTAAAATTTCGATAAAGATTTCCCAATTTTAATTCTAAAAAATGGACTAGATAAAAAATGTTGAATAAATAAAGGTAATCCACTCCTAAAGCCCCATCAGGGTCTTTAAAATGTTGTGCCTCCAAACACTGTCATATGCCTTCTCCATATTGAAGAAGATGCCTATCATGTGCTGGCATCTAAGAATGTCTAAAGGCCATTTAGGAATCCACATTGTATTTGCAGAGAAGGTTATGCCTCTAAATCCACCAAATGTAGCAGCAGTTAACCATCCTCTCCATCAATTTATACAGGCAGCTAGTCAGCAAAATTGGTGTATAGTTGTTTGGTCCTATCATGTCTTTTCCCTTTTTGGGAATGGGGATGGTTGCAGATTCCCTCCAGGGGCTTGGAAAACTAGTTTCGGCCCAGAGTCGATTCATGGTTTTCAAGATTTCCAGAAGTGTTTCGTATGAAATATTCCAAAGAAAGTCATTATGGTATTATTATCTATTCCTGCCATGGTGTCCTTTGAGTTTGCAATTGCAGATGACAGTTCCCACATGGAGAAAGGTTCGTTGTAAACGGCAGTAGACTGTGCATCACTTAAGTCCAACTGAATGGGTTCCATCCATTCCCTGTTATTAATGATCAGAGCTTCGTAGTTGTTGTCGCTGCTTGTCTTCGCAAATACCCTACCAAATGCTTCACATATTGTGCAGTGGTGTCACCACCAATCCATCAACATTTAGGCAGGGGATGCCCAGTAGGCATCTAGTGCCCAAAATGCTCTTTATCTTCCTCCAGACCAGAATAATCGGTGTCCAAAGACTAATGCTGGAGATGAATTCTTTCCAAGAAGTTTTCTTGGCCTCTGTCACTGTTCTCCGAGCTCATAAGCGCTGGAAAGAGGCTAGATTCCCCTCTTTGTCTCTTGAAGATTCTGAGTGCTCTCTTGCACACTCATATTGTGTATGCACACTCCTCAAGGTACAGGTGTCTGGAGGACCATGGGATGCTACTCTTTGGAGCTTTTACGAGAGAAGTGGTTAGTATTTCTGCATTGCTAACACCGTCAATTTTGTTATTGTGATTATACTTTAGCATGTTTCTAAGGAGCCCTCAATTGGCTTTTCAGATGTTCTAATGGTCCTGGGACCAGGTGTTCATGTTTATTCCCCCTAGTTTCTTTATAAAAATGGGGAAGTGGTCACTCCCACAGAGGTCATTATACATGTGCACGTTCACTCTTGTCATCAGGTTGTTTGAACATAAACATAGATCAATAGAGGAAAATTCTCCATTGAAGCTATTAAAATGTGTTTTCTCTTTGTCATTTATAAAAGCAGGTTGGAAGAATCAATAAAGTTTGAAATGAGGCATCCTCTCCTATTACACTGGGATCAAGTGGTGCCCCATAGTCTGTCATGAGCATTGAAATCCCCTAATAAAAAGAAAGGCCTCAGCAGCTGGTGAACTAAGTTTTCCAGGTTGCCCTGTGTCACAGGAGCTCCCTCAGGAAGGTGCAGGGTCGTTCTGGGAAAAAAACTACCACATCAACCGCTTGGAAAGGTGTGACAATATGTATCCAGGGGAAAGAATGGTCTCTTGAACTATAACTACCACTCCACCCCTGGTACAGTTGCCACTTGTGTCTGTAATCCTTAAGGGATCCCTGATCTGACATCATGAAATGAGTTTCTTGCATGCATATGCATGAATAAGTGGAGTGCCACTGGCGGCAAAATGTAACAGGGGTCACACAATCCGAAAACCACCGGTTTTTGGTGGTTTTCAGATTGTGTGACCCCTGTTATGCATATGCATGGGGGTTTGAAACCATGAATTAAACTCCTCATTATGTCGATAAAAGCCATTGCAGTTCCACTGCAATATGAAATCCATTAAAAATATATTATGTTTAAAATGATGGATTGATAGATAAATAAAAGGAGAGGATGATAATATTAAAAGTAAAAATTATATTTTAAGTTAAAAGCAAGGGAAAAGATGGGTAAGACCATACTATGCAAATTATAGCTGCTATCTGTTTACAAATTTTAACATTATAGGAGGTTTACAAAATTCAATTACTCCAATGAATTCAATATTGATCATAAGGATGTTGATGCAAAATTTTTTAACCTTAAATGTGTCTTACAGCCACCTGAGCAGAGCAAGTAGCTTGACAATTTACCTCTGACATATACCTAAAAAAAATTTCCAAGTAAGAATTTCTCATTCACAATAGTCTTAGAGGAATAAGTTTCCTATTCTGAAGGTACCATGAGCTCTTAAATTAATGCTTTTCCATTTTGCATCACATAAATCTACACATGTACAACTTCACCCACTTCTTACATTTATTTCTTTTCATATTTTCCTGCATCACAAATTTCAAATCCCAGTCTAAAATCATTTCCATGATAACAATGAGATAATGAGGTTGGCAATTACAAAAACAGGAAAGAGTACATAAAGCAATTCTACCAATACAGTTACAAACAATATAAAGGTAGAATTGGTAATATGTTAGATTACTTTACACCAGTAGTGTCATAGAAATTTTTATGCCCTACTTCATTATTATAAGATAATCTTTTAATGACATACCCTAAACAGACAATGTTTTCAATTTTAAAAATATTTTTCTCTCAATTTCTCCAATAAGTTTTTGTTTTGTTTTTAATGTCTTCACCTCTACGTCTCCCTTAATTGATCAGTTGAGAAGAAACATTTTACTTCTTCAAACCATGCAAAAAAGATTTTCTTAAGAAATAGTGTATTCTCCAATTAGGATCCTAAATGATAATTTTAAATGAACGAGGGAAACATTATTCTAAACAAATATCTAAACATAAAACCATTTCTGCATATTACATTGGTCAAAGGAAAGTTGATTTCCTAGTTAAAAAAAAAGCATTAAATACAATTGATCGGGAGTTCACTGTATGCTCTTATTATTGGAAAGATAATCTAAATGCATATCTCTTGTGGGCTTTGTGAGTCATTTGTTTGTATGCTGGGAGAGTTGCATGCTGGGAAATTTCGATGTTGTACTCACTTCCTGTGTGAACTTTGAATAAACTAACATGGTCTCTGAACGTGTTGCCTTCTTATCTTTAGTAGAATCCTATGTAATCTCAACTATAGAATTGAAGGAGCACAAGTCTTGGCCGTCCAGAAAGAAGATGGCACAACAGCTTCCAATAGAAAGCAATACTGAGGACAGTAGTAGAAGACTTCAACAAATTTTATAAGAAGACAGAAAATGTTGAAGAACAAATCTAGAAGAAACAAAAAACTCGGAAAATCCCCCCCTCTATGGCTATGGGCCCAGGATCACTAAAACGTGCATAGATGCGTCTTTAATTCCCGTGAATTGAAATGATAGATTATTTTGTGAATTATCAGGAATTGGAAGTAATTTCAACTCAGTCTTTTGGACGGCGGCACATGCTCAACTTTTCAATACTTGCAAGGTTAGGTACGATGGCAAAAGATTGTGGTAGGATTGTTGGAGGTAATTCCATCATGGGAGTCATCAAGAAATTGAGCAGTATGCAGGATTACCAAGATTGGAAATTCCAAGTGAATAACTACTTGGAACTCCAAGATCTGTGGGAGTGCATAGAGCCAGACCACGAGGAAGGCAGAAACAAAGAAGGACAGGAAGGCAAAGGCGGTAATCTGTCTATTAGTAGAAACGGGTTGCTATGCTCATGTGAGAAATGCGAGAGAAGCATGGCAGATCCTTTGGAAGGCATACGAAGACAGACTGGGGAAGAATAATAAGCTTGCAGCCGTCGTCATGGCAGTGTAGACTTGAGAACTTCAGGAGTATGGAAGAGTACATCGCCAAGGTAATGATGCTTGCGCAACCGCTTGCTGATATAGATGCTAAGGTTACAGATGATTGGCTTGCCTCTATTCTTTTGAGTGGATTAACCCCAGGTTATGGACCGATGATAATTGATAACTCGGAACAGGAAATCATGACGGAAATAGTAAAAGGAAAATTGCTGCAGGAATGGGGCAGGAAGAGGTCTGATGTCAGAGAATCAGACGATTCTGCATTATTTGCCAAAAATAACAGTAATCCTAAGCTTCGAGTGAAAAGTAGGAAGAAACAATTCCCTTTTAAGTGCTACCAATGTAATCAGCCAGGGCATAAAGCATCGGACTGTAATAAAAAGATAAACAATGCTAAAAGGCGCGAGGACAGTTGTTTACTGACAGCTCTATTGGTAAGTCTCAGCAAAGGAGACTGGTACGTTGATAGTGGGGCATCTACTCACATGACTTTGCAGAAGGAATGGTTGAGCGATTTTTCGGAAGAAGGGAATGGAATGGAAGTGGCAAATAATGAGACTGTTCACAGTGGTGGTCGTGGAGATGTGAAAATAAAATTAATTGTAGACAGTGATATTAATAAAATATCAGATGTTGTTTTTGTGCCAGGGTTGACAACAAATTTACTTTCAGTAAGTAAGATGGCGAAAAACAGCCTCAGTGTGGTTTTCTCTAATGAAAAGTGCAGAATATTTGGTAATGAAAACTTTAATGTCCAAGGTGATGAGGTTGCAACAGCAACTGATGTAGGTGGTATCTATAGGTTGGACATTAACCCTCGAGTACTCGCGTCTGGGTCGAATCAACCCATGCAAATTTAAAAAAGCCATATCTTTTTACAACTTCTTTTATTCATCTTCTTTTTCCTAGTAGCTGAGTTTTGGAATGTTCTAAGCATTGGAAATATAAGAGTAATTATTTAAACAAATTTTTGTTTGTGGTAAAACCAGGTGGATGAAAGGCCTTTAATTAAAGTATTGCGTACATGCCCTAGTTTCCGTTTTTTTAGTATTTATTTAATACATTTCATACAGTTAACAATATTAATCAATGATCTAAATGTTATTTTACTTTTAATAATAATTATAATAATTTGTTAATTTTTATAAATAATATTCCTCACTCGTCAAACTTATACTCAACGTCAAGGATATCGAAATCTCATGGAATGTTTCTGATATTTAGTTTGCTTATCATTTCCACTGTTACATAACTCACTATATGATCACCATTACCCTTACTTTTCCACCCTTGATAATATATTTACGCGTGCTTGTAAGTCCGAGACGGTCATTGCAGTAAATCAAGAAAGGGAAGACAGGAGAGGTTTTGGCTTAGGCTGATGCTCTGCGACGGATCTTTCTCCCCATTTCATTTCAGTCCTTGCCCCAGACTCAACACATCTCTCAACTCTATTCCTAAGTAAACAAGACCTATCATATTAGTTTATGATGCCTCGTGTCCTGAGTAAGCCCTGTTTTGGGCAGAATTCTGGGAGGTTTCAGACTTCGAAGTAGAATTTCTTCGTTTAGTTTTAGCTCAACAGTGGTGGAAGAAACTTCATTTTTTTGATTCACCGATTTGTCAGCTTTTGAGACTGAGAAAAATCTACATCTTCTCCTACACAGGAAAAAAGTGATTGAGAAAATGACTCATTCTTCAAAGTAAGTACTATATTTTTTTAAAGCGTTTTGTAAGAGCTTATTTGTGATTTATTTCGATGAACTTTTGTTACTTACAAATTTTTATTCTATTATACATTCACAATTTAATGCGGGTAATGCCCAAAGATCTAATAAAATGATATTTGCTATAGCTTATAAAATGAACCTAGAGAGACTTGGCTTGACAAGTTGGAAGGATCCTGATAATAAGAAACTTCCAATATAGAAGAGGAAGAACATGTCGAGGAAGCTGATGTTGGAATTGAAAGTCAGCAAGAAATGTGTGAAATGGATTCTAGTGGAGATAGTGGTGATGATGTTGATGTAGATGATTTAGATCATGAAGTATTTTACGGAAGAGACAAGATGACTATGTGGTACAAGAGGCCTTTCAGACAAAGTGTTAGAAGAGGTGCAGAAAATGTTTTCCAAAAGTTTCAAAAGTTGAATAGTTATTCAAGAAATTTGCAGACACCATTAGAGAGCTGGCGATTATTCTTCACATTTATTGATGAAATTGTAGAGTGTACAAACATTTATATTTGTACAATTGAAGACAGATTCAAAGAGCGTGTGATGCACAATCAACTGATGCGGTCAAAATGAACGCTTTGATTGGATTGTGGTATTTAGCTGGAGTCTATAAATCTTCCCATCTGAACGTAAGGGATCTTTGGGCAAGAGATGGCACAGGCTTAGAGATTTTTTATTCCACAATGTCCTACAACAGATTTCTTTTTTTGATGCGTTGTATTCGATTTGATAATGTGCTGACTCGCAAAGATCATCTTCAAACTGACAAGCTAGCTGCTATCAGAAATATTTACGAAGAGTTTAATGATAATATCCGTAAATCTTATAATGTTGGAGTATATGTTACTGTGGATGAAAAATTAGAAGGTTTCCGCAGAAAATGCAATTTCAGAGTATATATCCCTAGTAAACCTGCCAAGNTGTGCTGACTCGCAAAGATCATCTTCAAACTGACAAGCTAGCTGCTATCAGAAATATTTACGAAGAGTTTAATGATAATATCCGTAAATCTTATAATGTTGGAGTATATGTTACTGTGGATGAAAAATTAGAAGGTTTCTGCAGAAAATGCAATTTCAGAGTATATATCCCTAGTAAACCTGCCAAGTATGGCATTATAATTTTCTCAGCAGTAGATTCTGCCACGTTTTACACTTCCAGAATATATATTTACTGTGGAAAACAACGTAAAGGGCAATATGAAACTGATTTTAGACCATCAGAGGTTGTAAAAAGAATAACTAAGCATTTACAAGGTGCAGGTCAGAATATTAAAACCGATAATTGGTACATAAACTACCCATTGAGTGCAGAACTATTGGCGAGAAAAACACCTTGTAGGCACTATAAGAAAAAATAAAAAAGAAATTCCACCATCGTTTGTTTCTCCAAAATCATGTGGACTTTATTCAACTCTATTTGGGTTTCAAAAGAAAACTACCATTTTATCGTATATAGGGAAACAAAATAAATGCATCTTGCTTCTCTCCACAATGCATCATGGAGATGAAATGAAGGGGAAAAAAAAATTGCCAGAAATTATCTCATTCTATAATTCCACGAAAGGGGCAGTAGATACTATGAATCAATTATGTGGGAACTATACCGTTGCAAGAAATTGCTGCAGATGGCCTCTAGTAATATTTTATTCATTCATGAATATCACAGGAATTAATTCTCGCTTTATTTTGCTTTCTACTAGAAATCCTCCAGTAAAGTATAAATCTCGAAAACTGTTTTTGAAGGATTTGGCACTTTCTCTTATTCAACCACACACAGATCGTCGAAGCAAGATAAAAACTCACCAAACTTCTCTGCAACAATCCTGTAGAAAATTTGCCAGCAAAAAGGAAGAAGATCCTACCTCACAAACAAAGAAGAGGAAAGCAGAAAAACCATCTCGGTGTCAAGTGTGCAAAATTAAGAAAGATCGCAAAACTAAAACAACCTGTCTTAACATGTTAAATTAAAATGGAATGGGACACTGTTGTTCCATTTGTGTTAATTGTTTTGATAGGGCAGTTTTTCAGGAAAGGGTGACTTCAGGTGAAGATTCAAATTAATTTTTTTATTTGAATGACTATTTAATAATAAATTTTAAAATTTTCAGAAATTGTTTAATTATATTTTTATTACTAACAGTATTAACCATTAATATACCATTATCGCCAAAAATTAAAAATCTATTCATTAAATTGTGTGACAATTTTTGGCTTTGGAAGATGTTGGGTCAATTCCACCCAACGCGAGTACTGATGTGACAATTTGGCATGTGAGTACTTCAGGGTTAATTATATTGATGGCAAACATTCGATTGAGAAAGGACTTTCTGAGAAAACAATTAGTGTTCAGCAGTGTGCAAATCTTGTAAAAGGAGCAAGATCTAGAGATTTATGGCATAGAAGATTAGGCCATTTGAACAATCCAAGCATGAATCTATTAAAAGAGGGTTTGGCAACCCAAACCCAAAGAGGGATTGATTTTTCAGATGCTGGAAGTGAGAGCTCTTGTGTCCCATATATTGAAGGAAAATTCTGTGCAAAGAGTTTTAGTCAGTCATATGGAATTGATTATGATGAAACTTTCTCCCCAGTTATGAGACATTCTAGTATTAAGGTTTTGCTGGCACTTGCTGTTAAGCATAGATGGGACACTGACCATTGGGATGTAGTTACTGCATTTTTGAATGGTAGGTTAAATGAAGATATTTACATGATGCAACCTGAAAGGTATGTTGTGAAGGGAGCTGAGAGTAAAGTGTGCAAGTACAGGCCACTCATCTGCTTGGCATGAGAATCAGGCGAGAAGGTAATGTAATCTATCTTGTTGGATGTAAATATATTGAGGAAATATTATGTAAGTTTAATATGATGGACTGTAAACCTGTGTCTATACCCATGGATCCAAGTGTTAAACTTAGTAAAAGTGACAAGTGTAGGAATGATATTCCTTATCAGAGTCTAATCGGATGTTTAATGCATCTGTCTTTAACATGTAGACCAGACATTGCTTTTGCTACCAGTGTGTTAAGCCAGTTTAATAAGTGTTATGATTAAGAACATTGGTCTGGTGCCAAAAGGGTGTTGAGGTGTCTCAAGGGCACAAAAGAGCTTAGTATTTAAAAGCAGTGGTGAGAGATTGATAGGCTTTGCCGACACAGATTGGGGAAACAATTGTGTTGACAGAAAGTCTTATATGGGTTTTGATTTCAAACTAAGTGGTTGTGTGATTTCATGGGAAGCAACAGACTGTGGCTCTGTCTAGTACAGAAGCAGAGTTTATGTCACTCACTCGAGCTTCAAAGGAAGGGTTATTTTTAAGGAAATTTCTGAGTGAGTTGATGAGTAAAGAACTGTCTGTGACACTGATTAATGACAATCAGTCAGCGCACAGAATAGCCAGTGAGGCTATGATTCATTCCAGAACTAGACATATTGATATTAGGCATCACTTTGCAAGGGATTTAGTTTTTCCAGAGAGGTGATACTGACGTATATGCCAACTGAGGAAATGGTGGCAGACATTTTAACAAAGGCCTTAAGTGGGCAAAAGTTTCACAAGTGTGTGAAGGGTTTGTGCTTAGTTCAAAAGAGTTGATTTTGTGAAATCATGGATGTATTTAGATTAAGGAGGAGTATTGGAAAGATAATCTAAATGCATATCTCTTGTGGGCTTTGTGAGTCATTTGTTTGTATGCTGGGAGAGTTGCATGCTGGGAAATTTCGATGTTGTACTCACTTCCTGTGTAAACTTTGAATAAACAATTAATTGATCATCATGTAATACAAGTATGGTCTCTGACAGTGTTGCCTTCTTATCTTTGGTAGAATCCTAAGTAATCTCAACACTTATTAAATGTAATTTAGAAAGCATACAGAGACTGCCACCAGATCACAGAGACTTGGCATGAAAAATAGTACAAGGATTGGAAAATTTAAGAGAAAATTGCATTAACCACAACTGAATAAGTAAGGAAGTTATTACAGTAATAATTACATCATAATATAGTTACTATTGCATTGAAAATATTTTCAATTAAATAATTATTGTAAATTTTCATTTAGGCCATTCATTCATTATTTTTCAGGCCATGCTTAAAAATTTATTTATTGACTAAAAGAATGTAGGTACCTCGTATTTAGCAGTTCTATTTTAATTGAGCTTGGAAGAATGTATAATTGGAAAATTGAGAAGAAAACAGACCAAAACAAGCAACTAAAGAGTTGAAAATAAATTGCAAATTCTAATAATTAGTTTTATATAAAATTACATTACTTTTGATATAGTTTTAGAAAATTTGAAAGTCAAGACTGCAACATTTAAATCCTTGATGTTTCACTGATAAATCCTTAACTCTAATAAACGCAGACAATGTAAAAGCAACTTACCTCACATCCATCAAATTGAACTGACTTTTCTTCCAAAACTTCAACAGAATTTCTTTCCTGGATCTGAATTTCTTTATCTTTGCCAAGATTTATGCTAACATCCTCTAAATTTTCAAGATCTTTACTATCTTTTGCAATGCCTGCATCATTAACCTTCACAGGAGGAATCACTATTTCTTCCAATTCATTGGGAAAAGAAGGCCTCTTTTCAAATGTATTCTCAGTTTCTAATGCTTTCCTTTCTTCAGAGGAATTCTCTTCATTCTTTGCGGTATTTCCATCTTCTTTCAAATTACTAGCAATTCTTTTACTTTCTGAAAAGAATTATATTTGATAAAGGATTTGATTAAGCACACACATTTTCTCATAATTATAATAACCAATGTTTCTGTTTCCTGGATATAGATATTTTAAATACTCTGTGTTACCCATAGAAACATATGGAGTTTTGAATTGACAAAATGGAAAAATATTGCCAATTTAGAGTAGATTTGCTTTTCAATTGTTACTCTGAGATAAAGATACATAAGATATACAAAATGTCTGAATTAACAGATTAGGTAATAATATATGAATTTTGGAGTAAGAGACTTTTTTAATACTTTTCAGATCCCAAGGAAGAATGGGCTTGAAAAAAGTCTGACGGGATCGGGAATCAAACCCGGGTCTCCCAATTGCTGGTCGGGTGCTTTGTCCATTTAGCTATCCCAGCAGAACATTTCTCCAAGCCATTCGGGATACTTTGAGAACTTGGAGAAATGTTCTGCCAGGATAGCTCAACGGACAGAGCATCCGACCGGCAATTGGGAGACCCTGGTTTGATTCCCGGTCCCGTCAGACTTTTTTCAAGTCCATTCTTCCTTGGGAATTTTCCTGGGTGCGCACCATCTTGCGCAAAGTCACCCTTACCCGTTTTCCTTGTTTCCAACATGAAGGGGGTTTTCCTTTCCATCACTTTGTGTGGCCGGTGCTTCAATGAAGCCGTGACTGCGAACGATGCCGCCATGCGGACGAAATCGCAAAAGTCCTTGCCCACAAAGTTTCCCGAATGGCTTGGAGAAATGTTCTGCCGGG
>KZ312447.1:419899-435544 GCA_000376725.2 Ladona fulva | reverse complement strand
TTTATTTATCCATTATAAATGATTTATTTAATCAAAAATTTAATGTTTTGCTGCATTTGACAATATCAAGCCTTGCTCCTTACAGGGGAATACACGGGAAATGAAGCTCTATAAGAACACAAACTGTCCACTAAATGTGGAATCACCTTTAGTAAAATTAAATAAATAATCCTAGATTTTCAAGGGAGATAGTAGAAAAATAATGTTTTTATGTCAGTTTTTGATAGTTGATTGATCTTATTTAATACAAGCAGTGCAGGGAATGAAATATCCAATTTACCTTGAACTACATTATCTATTTCTTCTACGCTGCTTGTAGCTGAATGAACTTGTAATGCAGTATTTCCAGACTCATTGTCTCCGGCACCTGAGACAGGTGGACCCCAAATACGCATTAAAAATGGTTTCAGTTGTGATTTGCTCAGCTCATTAAATGCTGACTCCACATTTCCTTGGCTATTTGACAGGGCAGACACAATATCCTCTCTAGTGAAGTTTCCACGTGAAACAAGCTCTGCATACTGAAAAAGACAGTATCACAGAAGATACGAAGAAGCAAATCACCATAAACCCAGCTCATTTCCTTACCTTCCTTTGTCTGGATTCAACACAATGAGTAACAGCAGCCCAAACATCCCCTCCCTCTTTCTTCAGTGCCTCCCTTGCCTCTACATTTGACACTGTGCCAACCGTGTTCTCTCTTCTCTCAAGACCAAAGTTAGTAGCTAGTGTTGCTACGGTGTCAACCATCTGCAACCAGTTGGCTTTGAGCCATGCCAGTGGACCCTTCACTCCATCCACCATTGTTCCATTCACCTTATTTCCGCAATGCTTCAGCGCTATTTCAACCTCTTCTGCTGTAAACTGAGACTGCTCCGCCTCCTAAGGCAAAGGAAATATCAAAAGTAAGACAACCCAAGGCCAGGCTTCAAGAGACTGTCCTTAGATAAAATAATTATGTTTTATAACCCTACTGGTAGTAATAAAAATATATGAGTGATTTCACAAAGCATGCATTCACTTCACATCTAAAACTGGTAATGGAAGAAAGAAATTACCCTGAGAAGGCGAACCAACTCTAGCCCATGGACTTTGTCTTTTTCCTTCCTATCATCATCTGCTCCACTCCATTCTCCATCTGCCTCCCCACTCGGATTGTAATACTCAGAGGAAGTGGATGTGGAAGATAGGAGTCGATGCCTCACTGGGACAACCGGAGGCTCAGGGGTGCTTTGATCCTGGAAAATAACACTTCAATCTAAAGATTGCTACAAAAAAGCCCCAAGAGACTAAGTGTTCACCCCATTGGCACCTCTGTAAATAAAATAAACACAACAGCACAAGGTCATAAATATACATAGCAAATTACTTTAAATGAGAACAATCACTAGAAGACAATGCCCTGATCACTTCTCGTTACCAAATGTGTGATGTTGAATCCAATTCACATAGATAAGGTAAAATATACACCCAGATGACTTCAACATCAATTATAGCTCCAAAAATATCATAACGAAAATAAAAACCTAATGTCAAACATTTTTACTCCATCTAATTCCATTAAAGTATGAGAATACCATGATATGCATTTTTTTTTAATATCCAAGCCTATCTAAACTTGGATATTTGTCTAAAATTGGTACTATTAAAGTTTTCCTCTATTTATTTTTTCAAATTCATTTTATTATACCCTGGAACACAAATAAAATATTTGAGATTAACCTTTTACTGAAGTCTTCAATTCTTAAATTTTTTTCATCATTTATTCTAACAGTGTCACTGACATGGAGTAGCTTACCTTTATTTTTGTCTGTTTTTACCTGGAGAAGGCACCTTACCTTTTTTAAGTTCACTATATAAAGATATTTAACCTTTAAAGAATAATTTTCACTCCAAGAGGCTTATTCATAAGCTTCAACAATCCTGAATTATATTACTTTGGGATATTAGGATATCTTTTATACTTTTGGAGTAAGCTTCGCCACATTTCAGTATCTTTTCAGGAAGTACTCATTATCCTTTCTACGCAACTGTAACAGATTAATAGTTGTCATTTATATGTCTGTATGCAAATTTAAAACTGAGTGTAATATAAATGTGTGTGCAGTCTACAAATAACTCTATACGGCTATTTCATCATCGGTTTATTACAAGAAAAAATCACTATTCTTTCATTGATTCCAATAAAACAATCAATGAATTATAATGAAGTATACATAAATGAAATAACCCTTTCACTGCTATGAACAGCTTTAGAATTTATTGTATTTACGTCCTTGTTATACTTGCCATGAAGGAGCAAGGGCTTCAAACTGTAATTAATNGCAATTGCTGAGCACTCCCTAACTGAACATCATGAAATAGATTTCAGCAACACCAAGATAATATGCAAAGGTAACGGATATTGGGATCGTATATACAAAGAGGCGATCCAAATACGTCGCCATAAGAATAACATCAATAGAGACGAAGGTATTTTCCTGAGTAAAGCCTGGAATGGTACAATACGCCAAATAAGAAAATGAGAAATCTCCGTGCAACATGCGGCCTTTTCCACCAATCACAGACGTGGGAGGAGAGGGGGTGGTTGTCTCCCGATAGTATATATACCGGACGAGAAATTTCATGCGACATCCTTGAGAATGGCAGCAGTGGTCGCGGCCGAAACGTTGGAGCTTCCAAGCATTATCATCTGGCTGGAAACCCGAGAAGCATTCCTCAGTCAAATACACCGGGAAAGCATCAGATCCTTTTTTACATTACCCGATATTTGTCAGCAAAATCCATAATTAATACTAACATGCAAATATTAATATTATTGCATAATTTCTTTTCACTTCATGCCAATTATAAGAGCAATCAAAACAAATAATTAATTAAAGCATTTAAGCTTGCTGATTAAACCATTGATCAAACTGCTTTCAGACAAAGAGTTTTCAGAAAAAGATAGATTAAATTAAGATAGAAGACAGAGTAACGAAAAGAAAGCAGCAAAGACATAAATAAAACATGTGATAAAATCAATAGAAAAGGAGGGCATTGTATACAGTAAACTAATCTGTGATAAGTCTTGAACATTTATCTTTACCATCTCACTAATTAATTTAGGAAATATTTTATAAAAATATATGCTTGATAAATTCATTCATCAATATGAGATATTCATTATTTGTATAAGTGAGAATACAGTTTGTTTTACTTTAAGATATGATTTCAATGGTTCTAGGATAATTGCATTCCAAAAAATTACAACAGGATAATACAAGTGAGTGAGCTTGGAATTTTAATTAATGTGTCACTCAGCGTATACATCAGCATCTAAAGTCCACTAATATTGTCTGATCAATCTACAGCTATCTGTAAGAAAGTTTTATTGTGAAATAACTTCATTTTTAAAATAACAATTTTATGATGCATATTATGACAAACTCAATGTTGTATTTGAAGGATGCAATTATTCAGGACACACTTTTATGGGACACTACTGTCCTATCATGGACTTCCGCAACATCCTCAGAGGATTTCATTCCACAGAATTTGATATCAAACAAGGTCAAACCATGATAGATATTTTAGGCCTTACCCCTGAGTTTCCACAAAGTGAATGACGGCTTTGGCTGCGTAGAAATGCATTGGGTGTGGTTTCCCTTTGTTTAGAGGCAAGCGTAAGAGAGAGTGTCCTTCTGAGACGAGGTGCCCGTCTTGAGCTCCCAGCATAAGGTGCCACAGACCCCTGACCTCCCACTGGCGATTCTTGACCAAACGAACATTGAGATCCAAATTCACTCGTTTTCTTTTTCAAGGAAGTAGATTTCATAGTGGGTGGAGTTTCATAGGTCTAAATTTGGATAGAAAATCAAATTGTAATTTGGAATGGGAAATTTTTATCAAATTCCATCAAGTATCCTGCCTAAACAAATCTTAATTTTAGAATTAATGTCCATAAAACCAAGGAGTATTCTAAATTTTTATACGAAGCTTCAAATTTCAATATACTGAAACCCACATACTCAATGTTTCCCTATATATAATCCTTGAAATTAGCATTTGATAATAAACGTGTAGCAAATTAATAAATTTATATCATACTCTTTTTACATAGTTCAAACTCAGTAGTTAAAAACTAACTCTAGTGACACTGCTCTGCTTCAATTTTACTGAAAAATTTCAGTGTACATAATTCATTTTATTTAAAAGTTACCAATTCCATTTACCAAGATACCACTATCCATTTTGGCACCATATCTTAATTAACATCTAACATGGATCTCTCCCAAAATTGAAGTTAATCAGCTCCGAGTAACCTTCTAAAATGTATTTTTTCGAACTCCTGTTTGATTTACAAGACTTTATAAATGGGCTCTTTTTCATTTCATCTTTAAGAAAAATTCAGTACATGGCCTCTTCGATTAAATTTTTTCTGCCTATTTGTTTACTTTGAAGACTTACTCATCAGCAGCATTTTCCCTCTTCCTGCTTTTCAGAAAATTCTCTTGGAAATTCTCCATTTTCATCCTAATGAAGTCTAAATGAAACACCTTTGTCATAAATTCCTATCTCTTCATAACATTTGTTTATTTCATCTGAAATATTAAATTTGAAGCTTATATTTCTTGCTATCTGCTAAAATCTAAAGACACCAATGCAAAATATGTATTCCAAATTAATTAAGCTTTGAAAAAATTTTCTTTCAACCTGTTGATATGCATTCTTACTTCAATAGTTCTTCCAAGAATTACCTCTTGACAACAGAAAATATCTTCAGTTTCCGATCCATTATATAATTCTTTTTTCTCTCACCATAATAAAATATGATTCTTGATTTCTCTGAGGCTCTTTCACTAATTCTACTGCTGAAGGAGTTTGGCATTCAAATGTGTTTGGGCTAAAGTAAAGGGGAGAGTGGCAGTGAGATTACAACCTCCAAGAATTCTTGGCAGCCTCCTAAATTCATTAGACTTAACTACTGTCATGGTCATGGCCAATCAATGGAACTGAAGCCAGTTTTGATAGCCAGTTTTGCATTGTCAATATTGGCACAGCACAACATGAGATTGAAGTTTTAACATCACTGATCTACAACATTGTGCCGTATCACAGTTATGTCGAGTTAGCCAGACTCGGCACTTTCAAAAATTCCCGCCCAGCTGCACTGAAAGAGAGAGAGAGAAGCAGGGTGGGAAACCTTACTTTGGCTCTTTCAGAATCTGGTTGCAAAGATGATTGCAAAGTTGGTTGACAAGTTGATGCTTGCCAATATCCGCTGCCGATACTGCTGCACGGTAGAGACTTCACTTATATAGCGGACTGCGGATGGATACACTGCTGAGTCGAGTGATCAAATTGGCGGGAGTGTATTCGATTGGAACATCATCCTTTACTTTCCCTTCTGCTCTGACATCTGGTGACTTCCCCTTTTTTTCCCCTCCAACTGTTCTCCCCTCCTGCCTTTGGAGGGAGGTAGTGTCTCAATCTTTTTATCTAGCAGACTGCTAGTGACTGCTGTGTGTGTGCCTCCTCTCCACAACAACTTTACTGTGTTCTTGCAATTTGTTCCTGGACTTGCTAATTGACATTTATTGCAATCTGCATTGCATCCCACTCAACTAGTGTTGGGACATTCATCTGCTAGTGTTCTTGTTTTATACATATTCTGGAGTGACTTCTTGGACTTTGTCATCACAGCTGTTTCTGTGAGACCTTTATTTTGAAAGTAATTACATTGGTTATATCATGCTATTTCAACTACGTTGTTCTATTCTCCTTCTCTTGTGTCGTCGTTATTACCTCGATTTCTCACAAGTGATCTAATGCCGCTACTTACGATAGTATATCATGACTTTCATTGATTGCTAGGTAACTTATGCGGCACAACATGTTAGTTTTCCCTTTACCAACAGACATTGTTGAAAGCTTAACTTAACTTCAAAATAGAATGCTCTGCTATGCCTCATTTTAAAACCTTCTGTCTCTATGAAGTCTGCACTGACTGTGGTTCTTCATGCTATGTATGGTATATTTTTCCTAAATGTAAACTTATGCTACTCACAAGTAATTTTCTACAGTGCAATTTTTTTCAAGCTAGGTCTATAAAATTTCATGTAATGAAGGGTTAGATTTAAGAAGACTTGCTAGTCTCAGCCTCACCCTAATAACTTGGTATTATTATTATAATTATGGAAGCAAAAAATTGCTGCTACTTGTAGTCAATGTCAATGGATATCAAAATCACTGCTCCAAAAATGTGAACTAAATCCAGGTATAAATTTACTAAATTAAGAATATCCTGACTGTAACTATAATGAAATTAAGATAGAAAAGCTAGTTTTTACCCAACCATATAATGCCATGAAAAATAATCCATTTGAAACATTTAAGTCTTCTCTTCTACTTGGTTCTTTCAATTTACGGCCATTGGGCAATTTCTCTTGAATAATTATTAGTCTACGCACCATTTCATCCATCTGAAACACTTAATACTCGAATTTCTTTCATTAGAAAGTATGGATTTAATCTATCTAATCTAATCTAAAAGAATCTAAGTCCACTAATATTGTCTGATCAATCTACAGCTATCTGTAAGAAAGTTTTATTGTGAAATAACTTCATTTTTAAAATAACAATTTTATGATGCATATTATGACAAACTCAATGTTGTATTTGAAGGATGCAATTATTCAGGACACACTTTTATGGGACACTACTGTCCTATCATGGACTTCCGCAACATCCTCAGAGGATTTCATTCCACAGAATTTGATATCAAACAAGGTCAAACCATGATAGATATTTTAGGCCTTACCCCTGAGTTTCCACAAAGTGAATGACGGCTTTGGCTGCGTAGAAATGCATTGGGTGTGGTTTCCCTTTGTTTAGAGGCAAGCGTAAGAGAGAGTGTCCTTCTGAGACGAGGTGCCCGTCTTGAGCTCCCAGCATAAGGTGCCACAGACCCCTGACCTCCCACTGGCGATTCTTGACCAAACGAACATTGAGATCCAAATTCACTCGTTTTCTTTTTCAAGGAAGTAGATTTCATAGTGGGTGGAGTTTCATAGGTCTAAATTTGGATAGAAAATCAAATTGTAATTTGGAATGGGAAATTTTTATCAAATTCCATCAAGTATCCTGCCTAAACAAATCTTAATTTTAGAATTAATGTCCATAAAACCAAGGAGTATTCTAAATTTTTATACGAAGCTTCAAATTTCAATATACTGAAACCCACATACTCAATGTTTCCCTATATATAATCCTTGAAATTAGCATTTGATAATAAACGTGTAGCAAATTAATAAATTTATATCATACTCTTTTTACATAGTTCAAACTCAGTAGTTAAAAACTAACTCTAGTGACACTGCTCTGCTTCAATTTTACTGAAAAATTTCAGTGTACATAATTCATTTTATTTAAAAGTTACCAATTCCATTTACCAAGATACCACTATCCATTTTGGCACCATATCTTAATTAACATCTAACATGGATCTCTCCCAAAATTGAAGTTAATCAGCTCCGAGTAACCTTCTAAAATGTATTTTTTCGAACTCCTGTTTGATTTACAAGACTTTATAAATGGGCTCTTTTTCATTTCATCTTTAAGAAAAATTCAGTACATGGCCNATATATATATATATAATATAAACAAGGTTAGATGCAATAGAGGTCAAATTGGGTCAAACCTTGCATAGAAAGGGTCTATCTATGACAGGTAATTCATAAAGAAAGTAAGATATAGCTAGTGCTATTTTATGCATTGAACAAAAAATTAATTCAAAAACAGTTTAACAATAGCTGATGGCTTGAATATTCCTGTAACCATATCTCAATAAATGGATTATTTATCATCCAAAAGAAAAGTATCTTTCATTCACTTTTATCAAAGACTTGTTCATGATTGTGATAATACAAAAGATACTGAGGCATGAGTTGTGCTGAATCATTCATCCTGGGTACCCCTTCTGAAAAAGTGTTATACCTAGGATCATTATACAGCATTTAATAGACTGCTTAACTACTTTTAGCATTCAGGGCCTGTGGAGAGAAAGGGCTGAACCATGTCTAATCTAGAAAGTCACATTCAAACTTTAGATAGCTACTGGAGGAGTTAAAAATCCAACAAGCTTTCAGGCTGTGATAGTATTAATCGTACATACAGATGCTAAAAATATGAGGAATGTACCCAAGGATCAATATGGAAATCAGACTCCAATATTCATTGCATCTGAGCAACAATGGAGTGAGCAAATTGAGGTTCAGTGCCCTGGAATTAGCTGAGGCAAAAAATTTGGATTTCATAATGAGGAGAGAAATGTTAGTTCAGCATAAAGTTTTTGTTACCTGTGTTGAGATACTCTGAGGGGGGGGAGAAGTCCCTACAGAAGTCATGGAGCCCTTAATGGAGCTCTTCTTTTCTAGTCTCGCTTCTCTTGGTGGAGATGTTCCAACACCCATTGAAACTTTCTTCACCATTACCTCTGTTGAAATAGATGAAGTCCTTTCAACAGAAGGCGATTTGTTGTTAATCCTTCTGAA
Organism: Ladona fulva; assembly: GCA_000376725.2. Lineage (NCBI taxonomy): Eukaryota > Metazoa > Arthropoda > Insecta > Odonata > Libellulidae > Ladona > Ladona fulva. The sequence continues at coordinate 427,010 of KZ312447.1, read as the reverse complement.
GTGATTCTGTTTTTCTCCAATCACTTTCTTTCTAGGCCTGGGAGAATATGACTGCCATCTGTTGGACTCTTTCACTGATGTTACAACACTACCCTCTTGTGAGCTTTGATCATCGGTAACTTCATTAGTCTTCATTTGGGTAGGTACCTTCATTTCCTGAAGAACTTCTTTTGGCCTTGCTTTCACTGACAATCTTTCACCTGAGGATTGAATTCATAGAGGTCAGGCCACAGCAACGCTCTTCTCAAGATGTAGGAAGGATATTTCACAAAATTGGATAATTATAATTATTACCACAAATTATAATTTTGAAAGTGCAAACATACATGTATGTGTAATGTGGGATTGTCTCCTTTCCCTTCCATATTCTTTCCTTATAAATTCAAAGGTGCATTCGCTTCATTATGTTGGCTCACATTGCAAGTGCTACTTAATTTTCTAACAAACACAAAAAATAAACTACAAACATAAATCCCATATAAATATGGTTGGCATCAGAAGATTCAAAGTTTATCTCCAAGAGACAACTCTTTACCAAAGTTGGCTTGAAGCCTCTGTAAATCTAAATTTGCCAATCTATCCACCAAATATTACAAAACTGAGCATTAATAACAGATGGAGAAAAGTGGACTACCCTCGCTGAATCAATAACAGAAACACTCCAGATCAATCCAACCACAACCCTGCCAATCTTCACACAGAAATGCATAGCTGAAATCCTCCACATGCCAATTAATAAACAAGAATTCAGCATTCTATAAAAAAGTAAACTACATAAATTTGCCGAAGAAAAATTCAACTCCATGGATAAAAAATCATAAATCAGTTACTAAAACATCAACCCAGATATATAATTGGTAAGTAAGCTGGACTATTCAATGCCTGTTTAGTTCATGACTACTCCTCCAAAGCATCGGCTATGATAAAGGCAATTCCAAAACTAGAGAAAGATCCATCCTTCCTTGACAACTATCATCCAATCAGTCCTTTGTCCACCATAGGAAAACTCCCATCCTTAAAATGAACAGTATTGTTCCAAAAGAACAAACTGGATTTACAGAAAACCTGTCAACCTCTCACCAAATTCTCTGTCTGACAGAATTAACAGCAGAAGGATTTAATCACAAAAAGAATCAATAAAGCTGCTTTCCTCAATGTGAAGATAGCTTTTGACAAAATACTGGCAATAAAAGATCTAGTGTTTTCCCGGCGTAGCTGCTGAAAGAACATTTCTCGGGTCTCCAGCCGGGTAAGGGTTCCGGATAAATCCGATGTTTTGGCCACATCCCTCGTGGCCATCTTCAGGGCGAAGTGCAGATGACAATTTTGAGTCTGTTTATATAGGGGATCGCAGTCCCCTTTCACCTCCGTGATTGGCTGCCTTGTTTCTCAGTGATCTTCCTGAGGATGGGCTGCCACGTCTTGTGGAGGGTGAGTCTGTCGTCTCTATTGAAGTTCTTCCTTTCCAATTGAATCTCTATAGACTCCTTAATTTTCCGGTCCCAGAATGCCGGAGCTCTCCACAGTACCTTAGTCTGGGCGAAGTCTATGGCATGTCCTTCTTCAAGGGAGTGTTCCGCGATGGCCGATTTATGGGGTTGTTTCAAGCGAATATGGCGGGAGTGCTCTGTTATTCGGGTTTCAATGGTACGTCCCGATTCTCCAATATACGCTGCCCCACACTCACATGGAACCCGGTACACTCTGGGAGTCTTCAATCCAAGTTTGTCTTTTACCCTTGTGAGTTGGCTGCCTAGTTTCCTTGGTGGCATGTGGATAGTTCTGATATTATGTTTCTTGAGGATCCTCGCAATAATTCTCGAAACAGGGGCCGTGTGCGGGAGATAGGCTGTGGCCGCTGGTTTTTCATCAGGTTCTTTGTTCACAGTCCCACAAGCGGCCCTTTTTAGGGCCCGGTTTATTTCCCTCATTGGGTGTCCGTTCTGGAGAAACGTCGTCCTCAGATGTTTTAGTTCATCAGGCAGGCTTTCCTCGTCTGAGATGGTATATGCCCTATGGATTAGGGTTGTGAGAATGGAATTTAGCTGGGAAGGATGGTGGTGACTGTTGCCGTTCAAATACAGGTCAGTGTTAGTGTTAGTGTTAGTGTTAGGCTTGCGGTACACACTGTGTCCTAGGGTGCCATCCGCCTTTCGTTTCATGAGGACATCCAAGAATGGGAGTTTACCGTTTTCTTCAATTTCCATAGTAAATTTGATGTTGGGATGTCTGGCGTTTAGGTGATTCAGGAATTCTCCCAGTTTTTCTGGACCGTGCTGCCAAATGACAAACGTGTCGTCCACGTATCAGAAATAGCACTTCGGCTGCCATGTTGCGGTGTTGAGCGCCTCCTCTTCGAAATGTTCCATGAAGAAATTGGCGACCGCAGGCGAGAGTGGAGATCCCATGGCTACACCGTCGGACTGTTCATAGTAATTTCCTTGATACAGGAAATATGTTGAGTTGAGAGTATGACGAAACAGATCAATTACCCCTTCGTTGAAGTGTGACTCCAATAGGTGGAGTGTGTTCTTTACCGGTACTCTGGTGAAGAGGGATACGACGTCGAAACTGACCATTATATCCTTCGGTTCTATTTTCATTCCTTTGACTCTTCTCACAAATTCTGATGAGTTCTTGATGTGGCGTTCATTGTGCCCCAGAAGTGGCGATAGTAGTTTCGATAGATATTTTGCCAGAAAGTAAGTAGGGGAATTGATAGCACTCACAATTGGTCGTAAGGGAACCCCTTCCTTGTGGATTTTCAGCAAGCCGTAAAGTCTTGGCGGTACAGCAGCTTGCAGAAGTAGATTCTTACATGTCTCAGGTGGGAGATCTGACTTCCTGAGGAGGGTGGAAGTTTTCCTCATAATCGCTGCCGTTGGGTCCTGTGGTTTTGGTCGGAATATTGGGTCATCGAGTATCTGAAGGATCTTCCCATGGTAGCCATCCAATCTAAGGAGAACCGTTGCGTTTCCCTTATCGGCAGGTAGGACCACGATGTTGGAGTTCTCCTTCAGTCTCTGTAGCGCATCCTTCTCCTTCTTGGAGAAGTTAGGCTTGGGTGGAGCGGCCCTTTTCAGGGCCAAGGTAATTTGGCTCCTTACTTCCTCTGAGGTCTCCTGAGGAAGGGAACGAATCGCAGGTTCCACCGCTCCGATGTAGTCACTGTAGTTAATGGTGCTCGGTGCAGGGGCAAAGTTTAGTCCTTTGGCTAAGACCGACTTAGTGTCCTCGTCAATGTCCTCACCGAGTAGGTTAATAACTATCTGCATCCAGAGGTGTTGCCGTGGATTTGGGGATGGTGAGTCGATCGTACTTATTGGTCTGCTTCGTTATTGTTCTCTTCCTCAGAAGTTGTTCTTGGGCAGTGGTGGTCTTGTCGACATATTCCCAGTCCCTTGGCGATAGCACTGCTGCTAGTCTGAGATGTAGATGTGGAGAGCTCCGGCATTCTGGGACCGGAAAATTAAGGAGTCTATAGAGATTCAATTGGAAAGGAAGAACTTCAATAGAGACGACGGACTCACCCTCCACAAGACGTGGCAGCCTATCCTCAGGAAGATCACTGAGAAACGAGGCAGCCAATCATGGAGGTGAAAGGGGACTGCGATCCCCTATATAAACAGACTCAAAATTGTCATCTGCACTTCGCCCTGAAGATGGCCACGAGGGATGTGGCCGACTTATCCGGAACGTCGGACTTATCCGGAACCCTTACCCGGCTGGAGACCCGAGAAATGTTCTTTCTACTGGCAATAAGATTAAAATTGATTAACTAAGCCTACCAAACTATCTCACCAAAATGATACTTCCATCCCTGGAGAAAAGGTCCACTCAAATCAATATCAAAAATTCTCAATTCCTACCCATCACAGCAGGAGTGCCACAAAAAGCAATACTTTCCCTTACCCAGTTTCATATATTCAAATCTGACAAACCTCATCACTCCCAAATTACTCTATTCTTATAAACTGACACCATTACGAAAGTTACGATTTTCTTGTCTTAATTTCACCACAGTAATGAGCCATTCCACTTACAAATGCATTCCTCTTGAGAAAGTCCCTTCTGGACAGAAATGGCCCATGACTAACATTAAAAGGTCAAATTTAACATAAAACCATAGATAGATGGTTGGCAAATAACCCGTCCACCCATTCTCTAAATTCCACCTTCCATTGCAATTCTTGGAGTAAACCTAACGCCCCCTTTCTCTAGAATCTTCCCAAACTCCAAGATATATTTGAGCTAGTAATTAGCTAGCGGGATAGACAGAAGAAAGCTCTCTCTCTACTTTGTTTGTGTGGATGCAACAGTGCCGTAATGATACAAGCGTGCGACAACAGCAGTGTGCGTGCTTCACCTTTGCCATCGTCTCCCGCTTGCCTTTTGCTGAATCTCTCGTCATGTTACAGTAAATTAAACCTATATATATTTTTGTTCTGAACTTCAGAATAATTATTTCAAAGAGAGGAATAATTATTTCCATGACACCTGGCAAGAACCTGTTTTTAATCGATATTGTGAAACCCCTCTTGACTATGAGGGGTGTTGCAATACACACTTCTGTAGGAACAACCTAAAGACTTTTAGTAGTGACATTTGATGAAAAATTAACATGGAAGAACAATATTGAAAACAGCACTAAAAGGCAACAAAAATTAAACCAGAATCTTATTTAACAGATCTCATACACACTGAACTCCTAACATACCTTTCTATAATCCAACTAATGGTCACTTGTACATCAGCCACCAGGCATTATAGGTGCAAATCCAACCAAAAGAGGCAGTATAGGTTCAAAATCAAAATCATCAAGGAATTTTGAATGTTTTATATCATACTGATACTGCCAAGATATACAGGTACTGTAAAATAACTATTCTCTCTACAACTTCAAATTAATTAACCAAACAATTCAACTGAAAACTAAAGCACATCCAAAATACTTTACTTTCCACAACCTGGGATTATGACATAAAAACAACTATCAATAAATTACCACAGCCCAAAGCTGTACTGAATGATTAATTCAGAACACTATACCTTAATCTGAGCCAGATGCTCTTCCCTAACCCATGATTTTCAATATACTTCTAAAGTTTTCCAGAAAAGTGTAGTTTATATGCTATTGTTTAGGGGTTTAACACAGTGAAGTCCTTAAGGATAGAAGACTTGATTACCTTCATAAGATTTTTGCAAAGTTTATCACAACAGATCTCATCAATGAGATAGTTGATGTTGTTATTCCAGTTAGCAACATGCACGAGTTACAAGAGAAGACTAAAAAGTGATTTAGAGAAGTTATTACCAGGACAGATAGTTACTTCTGGTCGTTTTTCCCTCAAAGTATTAGAGAAGCTAATAGTAGTTGACCCCTCAACGACAAGCGAGGTAGTCACTATGTCGGGCATGAACTTCACATGCCGTCGAGCGACGTAGTATAATGAGTATAATTTCTTTTTTCCTTTAACATATTTTATTGTTAGTATTTTTGTTACACGAAATTTATGAAATTTTTTTTCACACTCTCTGAACGTTTACTGCTTCATATTCCTCATGAGAGATGATTGTGTGGGTTCTGTGTGTCTCTCTTCCCACAATGAAAGTGTTACTGAGCCAGAGCTTTTACTAGAATATATAAACAACATAAAATCTTTCAACGGCTTGCTTCTCTTTTCCATAACTCCTCTTGACCCTCCATCACAACCGGTCTCATCCCAGGCTTCAGGCAATACTTCATCATCGTAAATAATGAGAAAGACCCTTATTAGACTTGGCTGGTCAAAATTAGGCCTACATTTCATTTCATCTGTGTACAATATATTTCATTCTGAAGTTGTTTACGAGAGGGAATCTTGGCCATGACTGAATCTGAGTTTGTGGCATAGAGGAAGTGTTCTTTTCAAAGCTCAAAATGCTGTATGTCTGATAGAAACTCTTCTTGGGTGGGGTATTGCTTGTGAAAGTTTTTCCTTTCTATGATTGCATTGACTTTTTGAGAACTGATTTTGAATATCCCTATTTCTTCATCATGGCATCGAGAAGTAGAAAACGGCTTTCGGTAATGAAGGCGGAACTCCTACTGGACTACAATTTGGTGAGGAAAGTTCTGAAAATGATAGTGACGAAGTGATTGAAGATCATGCAGAAATAGATGTGATAAAGGAAGATAGCAATGATTTGGAACAGGAATCAAAGAAAAGTTTTTTTTGGAAGGACATACAACATTATGTGGGAGAAAGAGAAACGTTCGTCGGTGACTGAGGACCTCAAGGGAAAGCTTTCTTTATTGGTGACTGGTACTTTAGATGATTTTGAACTTTTCTTCAATGAGGAATTAGTTAAGTATGTTTGTCAAGGAAACTAATCGTTATGCTGAATAGCATATGACTGGTAGGCCATTCCAAAATAACGGTAATGGTAGATGAAGTTCATATAGTATCGGCGGTTCCGCGACAACTCAGCGCGTGACAACTGAGTGCCTGCGACAACTGAGCGCGTCTCACAACTTAACCTAAAAACTATGTTATATTAATTTTGACAATCTGACAGATAGCATTATATGTGGAATACTGTTATAGTGAGTTATCTCTTTGTTTAACCATGGATGAGGGTAGTATTTTGTTTAAATGTCGTTGACAGTATTTATGTCAAGTCTTCAATATATGTGACATAAATTCTTTTTACATAAACTTAAAGACCCTTAAATCACACCATATACAATTTTAACATTCTACATTGTATATTAACGTTAATTATGTTAAACAAAATGTTTATTAACAAGGATCTAGACCAATTCAGCACTGCGACAATTGAGCACGTCTCACTACTTTACTTAATGTAAAACTATATTATATTAATTTCTGACAATCTTATTGTTAAATATTGTTATAGTTATACGCTTCCTTGATTAAGAGATGTAACCATAATATTATTTTTTAATAATCTGTTAAATTTCGTCAGCAGCAATTCCTTTGACCCTCAAATATATATGTTAATTAATTTCTATTTATATAATAATATCTATTTTCTTGAATTTAAAGACCTTTAACCCAAAATTTCAACTTTTTAGTTTTATATAAACGCTACATAATCTATTATGTTA